>PNEQ01134551.1:0-74836 GCA_003012365.1 Medauroidea extradentata | reverse complement strand
GATTTTTTTTTTTGGGAGAAAGGAGAGTCACTAAGTAGCCACGTGCAGTAACCCTGGAGCTGGTGGTTGCCCTATCCCCCCAACACATATCTGTGGGAGGCAAAGTATGTGTCCCCTCCCACACACATTTTTAGGGCATATGTAATACATTTGTAACTTTATTGAAAAAAATTTTTGATGTGATTGCTGCTTTATACTCAACATTTCTGTTCAGAAACATCTACACTGCACAATTTTGTACTTTAAAATTCAAAGTTTTCCGGGGGAGTACCTCCGCACACCGGTATTTTGCGGTATGTGCATATTCGCAAAATACATTAGTCTTTGCCCACCCCCCTCCCAACAAAAAATTTCGCTCTGGCGCGCCTGCCCGCGTGACATGCATCTGTCTATCAGTACCTATATAACGGCGAGCAGGCTCTAACTGTTTCTCTCTCTATGCGAGGACCGAAAGATGATGAACTATGCCTGGACAGGACGAAGTCAGGGGAAACCCTGATGGAGGTCCGTAGCGATTCTGACGCACAAATCGATCGTCGGAGCTGGGTACAGGGGCGAAAGACTAGTCGAACCATCTAGTAGCTGGTTCCCTCCGAAGTTTCCCTCATGAAGGAAACGAAATCTCCCTGAGTGCTAGATGAAATGATCACATTGTTTTACACACACACAACCCTTAAATCATGTTGACAAGTTTGATATTAGAGCCATGCTGAAAAAGACAGTACTACATGTACATGTGCACTGACACTAATTACACATAACCCTTAATTGAAAAATAAAATTGCGTTGTTTGAAATGTCACTGCAAACCCTACATGCTTTATGCTTATAACTGAAAAGCGGCAGCTTGACATGGTTAAAGAAAGAGTTTAATTTAAGTTTCAGTGTAACGTTCTTTGAATGATATTCCTATATATATATATATATATATATATATATATATATATATATATCACTGAAGTACGTTGAACAGTTTTACTGTGATCTTCTGTCATCCGAAGCGCTGCACATTGCTCGGTGGCTTGGGCAGGCGGCCAACTTTAATGTTCACTTGCGTATTTAGTAATAATGCTCCACACAAAACACACTTAAAAGGTCATGTTTGATACGAGGGTATGTTTTATAAGCGCAACGCAAACACGCTAAACAGCCGCGTATTTGAGTCTCAAGCTGCCACCCGTGTTCTTGTCTAGTAGCCAATCTTTCCCTCCTGCAGGCACAGGACAAGCCACGCGACCCTCTGCATTAAATCCCCCTCAACCCCTTAAATTCCACCCTGGACGACCCCCTGGTATGATCCCCGGAGGCCGGGAAACATTATTCAGTTGAATAAGTACCTAAGTCTGCCGCCCAAGTGTACGGCTACACGGGCAGACCCTATGAGGCGCTAGCCAACTTCTTTAGCCTCTTAAAGGGAATTGTGAAAGTTTACACGCTGGTAACACTGGGTGTTGAGCCGTCCCGTAGAATGTTCTGGCAACGGAAGCAAGATTCCATGTAACTGAATTACTTGATAAGACTTTTAACTAATGAATCAAATTACCTTCGTTCCTCCTTTGCCTATTCCCTACTTGCACAGTGTTCCCTCGTGTATAGATAAAGCCTGGTTGTATGTCCGAGTTTAATGTCCTACTCTGTGATGGGTTCCGTCTGACTATACTGCCACAGCTGCCCTATGTGTGTACTCTATTTACTACTTTTGTGTAAGTGGGGTTGGGGGTGGAGTGAACTGTGAATATGTGAGTCAGGATTATCTGCCGTGATGTGGAAGGGGAAGCGCCGTGCCCGAGGAGGGCGGTACGAAAAAAAGCGGAACACTCACGAACGCAGCCGAAATTATGCCACTGGTCCAGTACCTTGACACAAGTGCGAGATTTGTACAAACACCAACCTCAGTTTCAGGTTAGTCGTGTGCCCAGCGTGGTCCTGAGAGAACAATATTCATGCTCGTAGTGCGGCACAGACCACATGACACTACACAACACATTACCGCTACTAGGGCTAGTAAACAATTATCATTATTATTATTATTATTGTCATCACAACCCATCACAGTAATGCACGTAGTGCATCGTCGAATTCCTTCAGCTTACTAGTTCGTGACGAGGTAGTCGAAAACAAAGTAGTTCGTAACCGGACGAGATAGCCTGTCTCACACTACACATTGAAACGCTGTGTGCAAAAAAGCTTTTTAGCTCTGGTGGATGGCTCGGAATCTGTGTTTATAATATGAGTGTGTTTTGATAGTGCTCTCCAGTGAAATATGTTTCCTTTTGATGAACTTAGTAATAAAAATTAAGAAAAATAAAATCATACATTTATTTGGTTATACGGAATCTTTAATCATGGTAATGAAACACTGTATAGGGTGTTCGGGATTAAATGAGCACGTTTGAAACAGTAAGTTACTATTTCCCTTTCAGATTATTTATAATTTACTGCCACTCTCTAATATAAACGAACGACCTTTAACATCCGTACCATACTCAAAAGTGTACTTCTGAGGTCACAATAACTATTATTTTTTAATTATTGTTCTAGACACGATGGTCTTCAAAAGTGCTCACTTTATCGCGAGCCTAACTCCACAGAAACAATAAAAATAAAGAATTATTCATTTGCACTTTTGTACATTTTTAAAGCTATGGTTTGGTTGAATTTTACTTCTACATAGTAATATAAGAAAAATCTGGTACCAGCTTGTCTTATAGAAACACCTCGCGACCAATGCCTGCATGTTCACCATAGGATTATTTAAACATTGATCTGTTTCCCAAACTTAACATGAGTTATGCCAAAAGCGGGACATAAACCAAAAGATTAAACATGTTTCATCAATGATTACATTGGAACTTAGACTTCACTAACTACATACGTCGCTTTTCCCAATACTATATTCTGACAATCACAAGACTTCATCTTCACCAAAGAATCTACACTCTGAATAAAAGTCACTCCAAGTCACCCTTGTGGTTTCAATGTACAGCCCCAATTTTACAATGCCTTCCAGGCGCCAGCCTCCCCGGTCAACTTTGCAAGACTCCTTAGCAGGGCAAGATCGATGGCAGCGCCAAAATTGGTAAAAAAAAAAAACACAGGTTGGTTACTCATGATAAGTATGAATAGCACACATTTTATACATTAAAATATATGTGCATTAAATAATTAGTGTAAAGAAACACAAACATGGTACACTACTTGCCATAATGTAAAAAAGTGTAAGCTATAATTTTTTTAGTTTGCCTAAACAACAAAGAACAATAATGAAACAAAAAAGGGGGGGCATCCTAATACTTTGCACCACCCTGATAAATGCACAGAGCCGGCCCTGCTCCCTACACCTTGGTACCGCTGACCCCAGAAAAACACTGCGTAAAAACCAGTGGTGAACATGGTGAGTAGTTGCATGCCTACGCGGAGTGATACTGCGGGACTCAATGTACCTAAAATTTGCAATTACAGTTCAACTTGTTACATTTTATATTATAAAGCTACAGATAAACATAACAAACAGTTTTTACTGACAGAACAGACAAATCACATTACAATTTGAATTGGAGACATACTCAGGATCCAGATGGACAAATAGGTTAATGGAGCAGTACCCATGCAAAAAGTGGCAAGTTTCATGCATACACGTGCCTCATAATGTGCCTTCAAAGCCCATACATCGAACTGTGAAGTGACTCATAGCTCAGAGCAAAGTTTACTCACAACCACAGAATGATTTAATTTAAAAAGTGAGAAAAACATAAAAAATATAATATTTAGACAACATATTTTAAATTTCATTCAGCTTAAATTGACCCCCAACACGATGGGAAACAGATAAAAAACACATGACTACTTTAGAATTTTTATCAGAATGTTAAATAAAATTCTATACTACAATTTAATTCACAGACTAACATCCCCCATTTATCATCTTGGATCCTGCAGCATAAATCATCAATACATGTACCTCAAATAACTAATCATTAAGCTATAAAGAAGAAGAGAAACAAAAATATTAGCCCAATTAATTGCCTTATGGAGGACCTCATACAAAATTGGAAGAAAATTAAAATGGAATATGAATTTTAAAATATTAGATCGGGCCGGCCTTGTGCCAATGCATGTCATATTACTGTATTTATGGTACAGTATATCCCGTAATATATGGGTAAAACCTAAATTAATGTAACATGCTAATTGTGGTCAATGTTGCCCCACCTCTCACAACTTGGTGCGAGAGGAGCCACGTATGAGATGACACAGCTAGCCCCGATAATACCATTATTAGAGACCATATGGTGATCACCCTGGAGTAGCCTCTGTGTTACAAACATAATGTTGGATTATTGTTGTGTTGAACTTGTAATCTAGTGAATGATATGTGTGTATGTTGGTATATGTAGTTCTGTAATTAGGACGTTTTATATTTGTAAGTTGGCAGCAGTTTCTTTTTTTAGTGTGCTCTGTTTTACGACTGTGATTATATCTGGCAAGTAGTCTGTCTAGTTATGTCTCTAGTTATGTTTGCATGGCATATCATCAGGAAATAAATCGACATAACCAAGCGAACGTATGTGTACCTACTTCAGTTCTGCTAACACATAACTGCAAGGCAACTATGATCACAGGTAACTGGCCAGATGGCTCATTCAGCTGACATCCCAATTTACTTTCCACTAACAGTCAACATAAAAGCAGTAGAGTGCCGGCCCGGCAACGGTGTCTTCCCAAGGGGCGACTTGGTGTATCAGTCTAAGGGAACAAAGAAGCTGAGCACTGACTCTTGAGAAACCAGGACACAGCCCTTAGCTCATTTACCAGGCCACAGACCATCTCTTTAATGCATCCCAGTGAGAGTACAAAGACAGGCAGTCATCGTCTATATTCCAGGAGTGAGGGAAGCTACGTGAAGTTGCAAATATAATGGTGAGTCAATATTGTCGCATCCGTAAATTTTCATGTCAGATGTTTATTTTTTGTTCGGATCCATTTCGTTTTTAGTGGGGTTTTCAGTTGAGGTAAGTTTTTTTTCGTTATGCAATCATCTTGTTTTCATGCAAGACGAGATGAGTCTTCGTGCACACGTGCTCCCCAGTAGTTACAAAACAACAGTAGTTTCAGCTCGCATTCCTTTTGCCATTCTCCATCAATCAGTTGGCAAGTGTGTAAGCCACTGAGCCATTTTGTCATTGTTCATCAGTCAGTCAAAGTTCATGATGTGATTGTTAACAGCCATGTAGGCTTTTATTTTAATCTTATTGTGTAGTCTTTAGTTTGTTTTATAGAGTTTAGTTGTAGCTCAATGTCCTAAATTGATTAACTATAAGTCTGTGTCAGGGTTACTTAAATCATTTATCGGGCGCAGAAGTCATCAAGTTTGTAATGGTCAATGAAGCTGTTTATCAAGATATGGGGCTAGCTGGAGCCTTTTTATTTAGATGAGTTCGAAGTGATAGACGTCTCACCGGGAGAATGCTGGGCACATCAAAATATTAAGTGTTTTTTATTTTATGTTAAGGTTTAGTTTTACATTAAGTTTTAAAGGTTAGAATGAAGTCTAACAAAGTTAAAATTGTTGAAAGTATTAAATTCTTTTTAACTGTATTTTTTTTAGTGAATATTTACATACACAATTTAGAACCAAAAATTTTAATCAGATTTCATATGTTTAATATGTATTAGTTTTCTTAAAATTTACTTACTGTAACAGAGTTATTTGTTATATACTGTATTCACAAATATTTACAGCAATGTAAAATTCTCTAAATTTAATTTACTGTACGTGTTCTCTTAAGAAAAAACTGATTTTTATTATTTAAACACGTATTTACTAAAGCTATTCTTCAATCAAAGTAACTGTATTCCCTTCGTCATTAACAACTTGCAGTTTATTTCAGTTTTCAGTTTAAGCCAAGTAATTTACTAGTAAGTAGTAGTTTTTCCTTGGTTTCTTGAATGTTTGCAAAATTAGTAGAGTTCAAAACTGGCTACGTGTAAGAGCTTTTAAACTATCTAATGGTCCTGCTAAAGTTTTTCTGGTTAGAAACCTTCTCGTAAGTCTCGTAAGTAGAAGCGAGTCCTATTAAGTAGATCTATCGATCTATAGTTCATTCGTCGAGAAGTGAGAGTTGTATTTTGTAAACAAGAGCGCGTGATACTAGTAGAAGCAGTAAGGGGTATACAAGCTACTAACCAGCGCACGCTACTACAGTGTGACGAGAGTTAAATTGATGACTGGTCAAGCGAGTGTTTGTATTGTTTTCTGATAGCGTCGAAAGTAAGTAAATTAATGCATGCCCAACTAGGACTGTTATGTACATGATACATACACTGCATGTTTGGTATAGTAATTATATCTACAACATGTGCAACATGAATTATATCAATTACGTCTAAACTTTGCATAATGTCTATAAAATGGTCAGTGTCTATGTATAGTATGTGATGGTTTTGTTAAAAGTATGATGAAAATATCGTTAATGTGGAATAAATGTAAATTAAACATTATTTTACGGGTTCCACAACACTGTCAGTTACATAATACAGATGGTTTGATAGTAACGAGGGCTTTGATGATGTTAATGAGCGCCTACTGCTTAATATTATATTTTTCTACTGTGATGTGCAATATGAAGATTTAATTTTGATTTCCTGTATACATTCAACGTTAAATAATCAATGTGTTACCTCATTCTATTTTGTTTGTCGTTTCACAAGTTATTGTTAACGTTCATGAATATAACAGTTACAATATGTGTGTCAATATTAGTGTCGATTATTTTATTTTTCCTCCATAGCACATTGTTATGACATTGTCTTCTACCTAAGAAATATGGTTTTATACCCGAATTTCTGCATTATGTATCGTGCTGGATGATGTCGCTGTTCAAAGAGATTTCTCGGGGTTCTTCATACTTATCTCATTCACACTCATAGGTTCCCACGACTTTACATGTTCATACTCGCCTAAATACCACCAATTTGTGCATGTTATTCTACGCTCAATACCGGTCAGCCACTACAAGTGGCGAGCATTCAGGACACACCTGATTAGAAGCTGCAATCACATGGATGCGCTTTGCGCGCTCTCACATAAACGCGAATAGACAGTAGTTCAAGTTGTACCAGCGAACCCCCTTTCCGTTGATTTTCATTAGCTTAGGTATCATGTGACGAGCTATGACCATTAGTCAGTAGCTGATAGCTTAGACGTACTTCAGTAAGGAAGTAATTGGTTACAAAATGTAGCCTGCCGCAGGTCACTTGGTGGGCATTTGTGTGATGAGTAATGTATTCAATTATCTTTGAGTTTAGTTCTAGTAGGGGCCTACAACATAATGGATACTTAGTAGTTATTTGACCTCTCACTACAAGTTTGGTGTGAGGCTAAGGTAATTTTTATTTAGGTAGGGGATATTTTTATTTTGTGTATGAGTCATCAAGAGTCATTCGTCGTTTTCTACGTTGACGACAGCTCTGACAATTAGTGAATGACACTGCGATTAACTGTAGTTGTTTTAATTTTTTGACATCCCATGTGATAATTTGGCACCAGGCATGATTTGGCAGTGTTTTCCAGTTAGAGTTGCCCCTTCAATTTTTGTATTGGCGATAATTTTTTGGAGTCATAAGGCACTGTCTGCCGACGGCTCTGACAGATACACACATGGCTAGTTTAGCTAAGTCTTTAAACTTATCTAATTTTTTTCACACGGGCAGTCTCATATGAGATAATTTAGTGGAAAGTGCCAGATTTTTTTTTTAGGTTTCATTTCTTTTGTCTGTGTTTTTTTTTTGTAGGCTGCATTTTTGTTGCGGCGTGACACACCATATGTGTAAGTAGTGTAACCTAGTGGTTACTTGGGAAACTAGTAGTTTTAGTTAGTGTGACACATGAGAGTATGCACCTCTATGCAGTATTATTTGTGTCACCTAGTTTGCCTGCTGTATCGATGTATTTTGCAGGTTGCATAGTGTTGTTTTTATTGCCATCATTTGATGTCACGAGTGTGTGACACAGTGACGTAGTTTCTAACTGAGCATAGTAAATGCTGCTGTGTTTTAGTTTATGTTTAAATGAAGAGTGAGATAAGTATTTGTTTAAGTATCGTAATTACGATTTAATCTAAAGCTGTGGTTAAGATTGTAAGACACAGTTTTAAGAGGGTTTTTGTGTTAATTTAATATTAAGTTTTCAGTGTGTTTTAGTTTGGTGTTGAAAAAGGAGCCATTAAAGAGCTAAACACACTACGTATAAGAGAATTAGAAATAGGGTTTTAAGTTGTGGACACGTGTTTGTTTTGGAAGTGTTGAGAGTCGACACAACAGACAGGTTTCCATGTTTTAGCCAGAGCATAGACAGCTCGAAAACCGAAAGAGGTAGTGTTCCCTGCATTCAAAAGCAAGTGCCAAAAGCCATTTGTGTCCTTGAGAGAGACGTACCCTTGTACCCTCTGCAAGACGCATTGGCAAAAGTTTAGTTGTGAGTTTTCACTTAAAATGTGTAAAAAAAAACTAGTACTATTGAGTTCCCTACACTCGCGGGCAAGTGTAGAAGTTTAAAATGAAAACATGGTCAGGAAATTTGTTTTGAATTGGTTGTTCTGCTTGGACATTGACAATAAAATTCTGAACAAAGTTTAGGATTAAGGCTAAATTTTTAAAAAGTGTGTGTTTATGTTGTTTCTTTACAAGTGTGAACATTTAGGTGGAGCATAGCCAGCATAAGTAACAAGTTGTATTTGTGTGAGACAAGTACAAAGCTAAAATGTTTGGTTGTTGTGTAATTTTTTCTATTAGTTTCTGTGGCAGAAAAAAGGCCTGTGTTTGTAAATTTTGTAGAGGTTATTATCGTACGTAAGGATAATAAAAAGTAGTTTGTTCAGTGATTTTAACATGTACTTAGGTTCTTTTGTAGTGTTTCATAGTTTAAAAAAAATAAAACAGATGCTTCAATGTGGTTCTGGACATGTAATTGCAGTTTGGCAAGATATGGCAACCTTGGCAAGTCAAGTTCTGCAGTGTTCAAAAGAAGAAGATACACTATTCTAATTTTTTAGTTTTGCATGGAAACAATTGAAGAAAGATGGACTACAGTGTAGTCACCTAAGATTTAAAGCTACAGTATATTTTAGTAAAATAGTTTTCAGCACTTTGTGTCCTGTGGAGGAAGGTGAACCCAGCAGTAATAAAATGTAATTTTTGTTTTCAGGTGTAGAAAGTCTAACAATTTTTGTTTCGGGAGGGTTTCACCTTAGGAAGAAAGATAGTGGACAAGGTCGTCTAGCAGGGGCAGGACAATACCTCGTGAAAATGAAAAGGCCAAGAATTAAGCGGCCATGTTGGAGGCAGCGTACCTATTCTAGTGTAGAGTTGGGTTCACCAGCCACAACAACCAGTTTGCCTCCCTCTTCCTCGTCAAGCTTGGTCCAGAGTTCCACACCTTTGTTTATCCTTGTTTGTCTCTTGTGAGTGCGATGAGTTTGGATTTGTTTTTGAAGTTTTGACTTTGCTTAAATTTCCAATTTTAGAAATTCAATGTTGCACATCAGTAGTATGTAACAATGTTAAGATTATGAGTGTAATTAATGTTACAAGCAACCAGTGTTAAAACTCTCTTGCAGTGTCGTTTTAATTTATTGGAGTACCTTGTGATAATTTGATGGAAAGGCTGGCGATTATTTGGTGGTGTCTTTCAGTTAGTCGCCCTTTCAATCTTAGTATTTGTAATAATTTGTTGGAGTTGCCAGGCATTGTCTGCCGTTGGCTCTTGCAGATAAAGAGATACTGTCAGTTTAGTCAAACTTATACACTTTTTTTCACATGGACAGAGTGCAATGTGATGATATACTTCGTCTCATGCAATCCCATTATTCTTTTAGTTTCTTTCAACCATTCACTACAACCCATCTGTGTTTGTGTCAAGCACCTAACTATGATTTACAGTATATTATTTGTAAACTGGGAAATAAGAATAAAAATTTTTCAACGACATCATATTTTACATTCTAAACACTTCTGAGATATGCATCACATCAAACTATAGTCTCTAGTTTGATGGACACAAACCAACATAGACCTCACAAACACAGAAATTTGTTACCAAGTTTTATACAGTGTTGTAACCATATACAGCATGGCACAGAATAAGTGCTACAAATTGATAGCAATTGTATATGTGCATGTTTGGAACATATTTGATTAAGGAACCCATGTCCGGAAATGCATCCTTATATCAGAAAATGGTGCAACAAATGAACAGCGGTATGCAGGCAACCTGGCGGGGACGGTGTCGTCGGACGTCAATAACGATACATGTGTATCTGTATTACCATTCAGGTTTATTCAGTAATGTGTACCCTTTACATGTGCTGCTCAAAATGTCCTCCGCCACACCCGATACATGCAGTGCAGCGCCGCGATATGTTGCATCACACATCACCGAAGACAGCTGGTGTGTTTCCGATGGCCTGAAGCGCAGCATATATCCTGGCCATCAGTTCATCCCTGGTATGTACAGGAGTGGCGTACACTAGGGACTTAACATGGCCCCAAAGGTAGAAGTCCAAAGGCGAAAGGTCGGGGGGATGCAGTGGCCAGGCAATGGGACCACCCTGTCCTATCCAATGCTGTCCAAATGTACTGTTCAGGTGGTCACAAACACAGAGGGCATAGTGAGCTGGAGCTCCATTACACTGGAACCACAATGACAAGCAAATATCAAGACTGACATCATCCAACATGTCAGGTAAAACATCGCACAGAAACCGCAGGTACTTTGCAGCTTTGAGGCGTAGTGGCATAATGTGTGGTCCTAGTACACTGTCATTTAGTATCCCAGCCCAGATGTTCACTGAAAATAGCTGTTGGTGGCAGGTTGGATACGTCGTGTGTCTGTTGCTTGGCCCATACGCGAGTGTTACGAGTATTGAACAAACCATCTCTGGTGAAGCAGCTCTCGTCTGTGAACATTACATGCTGTAGGAACTATGGCTCATTTTCGCAGTACTGCAACAACCATCGGCAGAACTCATGCCATGCAGGAAAATCAGCTTCTTGTAAGGCCTGTACCTTCTGTACATGGTATGGGCTCAGAAATTGTTCCTTTAATACCAGTGCAAAAGATTGACAAGAGGTGTGCACGGCATGTGCTATCACCCGTGTACTGGTAGATGGTGTTTCCTGAATTCGTTCCAGCACCTCTTCCTCATAGCTTCGTGTCCGTATTGTCCTTCTCAAACCACTTGCTGTCTTCTTGACGCACAGCGAACTCGTTTCCCGCATACGGCGGTTAACACGTACGAACATTGTTTGTGCAGGGTGCCGTCGGTTAGGAACCTCTGACAATACTGTCTCTCCGCCTCTCTTCCATTGCCGCCAGCTGCACCACACACTAAATAAATGCATATTGGCTAGCTCTGCAAATGTGTAGCCTTCCATGGTGCCTCGTGCAGTCACTGAGCGTCAAAGCGGGTAGTACATAAGACACACAACACGATGACCACATGATGTTTTCACTGGCTTGTTGTCGCCAGGTTGCCTAATTATCCCTGTTCATTTGTAGCGTCATTTTCTGATATAATGAGGCGTTTCCGGACATGGGTTCCTTAATCAAATATGTTCCAAACATGCACACCTACCATCCCTATCAATTTGTTACACTTATACTTGTCCACCTGTATACTCGGGTATAGGGTTTTCCGTACATAGTATGCTCCACAATTTTTATTAGAAGTTCCAGGGAGACACAATAAAAAAACTGAAGGTTAATCTAAGCCCTTAAACACAAAAATATATGTCTGCAAAATTAAGCATAGTAATTTGTGTACCAGAGTGGTATTTTGTACGCTTACCGAACCTCTAATTTATGAAACAGGAATTTTCCAAATAATAAACATATTATTGGACAGATTATTCTTGGACCCTTATGCAATTTGTAAAAAAAACAAAGAACCAGGATGTACTGTTGAACACACAACAGCCATGTCAGAATAATCACATTCATTATAAAAACAGCAGTAAAGTACACACCACAACTTGTATTAATTGCTTGTATAAGTCATCAAAATAAATTATGTTCTACAAAGTTATATTTGTAACAGTATGTAGTTCAGTCTTATTGTAAACTCCATGGATAGTATTCTGAATACCATTACACACATTGGAGGTTGACAAATTACCATAAAACATGGCACTTTGTACACTCACCAGTCTTTTATGTCCACCTTCAGTTTTTACACACTGCGGCAGAGGCAATTTTTGTAGAAATGGTCAAAATTTCCTTATTTCATATGAAACACAGAATAAATAAAAACAGTAATATTCACTATAGTGTGATAAATACCATTTAAATATGTGTAGATGTGCAGCCATCAATATGCATAGTGGGCATGTAGCTTTCTGAGGTATAAATGTATTTGAAATACAGTGAAACCCCTTATTTACACTTTTCAGGGGGCAGGGTGAAAATGTGTAAATAGCTGGAAAATGGAAATAAAAGGAAATCTCTATACACTCATTCTGCTTACCTTATTTAGTACCGTATTTCCACAATTACAAGCCGCCCCCGATTGTAAGCCGCACCCCCTAGTATGGCAAGTCATCCAAGAAATTTATATTTTTTTACAAAAATTTTTTTCTCAGTTATAATTTATAAGTCACGTCATAACATTTCCTTCAGAACTACTGCATAAATCACAAACGCTGACGTCAGTAAAACAATCTTTTGTGTTGCTTGTGTGTGCCCTCGCGCCCGTGGTGCTGTGAAGCGGGAAAGGTCTGTCTAGTGGCTGACTGAGCCGTACGTTTATCGATCGGTCTCGCCTCGCCACCTCCCTTTGTCTATTCTCGCCACTACCTGCTCCTCTCCGCCAGCCGCCTACCCTCTCCAACCACGCCACGTTATCAAGCAGCTGAGGATGTGAGCCAGACACAAGCGGCTGAATGGCTTCATGGTCACGCGCTGATCTTGTGTTAGATGTTTATCGGTAATAAACAGCTTTTACCGTCAATCCAAATGTGTGAACAGCTACGCACATAAATTGTTTTGTTTCGGGTATGGTGTTTGTTTACATTTCTCCGTGTCTAACATGGCAGCGGACTTCTAGTAGCGCTGAAAAATAAGTGAAACGTATTATTTATACTATTTACGCAGAGCAAATCAACTGCTCACTATACGTTTGTAACTTTAATGCTTATTTATTGGTTATCATCATATTTACTTCATTTATTAACCACAAAATGAGCAATCTTCGCTTGTAGGCCGGATCCCCAATTCTTAGGTCAAAAAATTGGTAAAAAATGTGTGGCTTACAATCGTGGAAATACGGTACTTTTATTATCATGTTAATTAAAAAACTCTAAAGATAAAATTAAACTAAAATCTAAGTAATACTATGCATGCAAGCAATGAATTTATCATATTTTGTTACATAAAATTTGATACAGTGTAAGCTACCAATACTCGAATTGAAAATACAGTTATGGAAAGATTTGCGGCATGTGCACATACCACTTGAGATCATCATAAAATGTTAAAAGAGATCTGATTTTTTTCTGTTCGGTTAACAATGTTTACCATTTAAAATTTTTTTTGCAATACTGTCACAAATTTAGACAGTAATAGTACGTATCTGAACGGGAATTGAAAGTTCTTTACTCAGGTCAACACATGTTCCCACGAACTAGTCACACTTCTCTATGATTTACAATTTTTGTTTTATCGAAAATGTTGTGAGCTCTTTTTTTTCATTACATTACCGTTATATAACCATCTAGACACACTGCACTAAAATGGAAATTATTTTAAAACACAACCATTTATAATAAAACTTTTCAAACATGTTTCACAAATTTTAAGTTTAAGTGGCCGTTATTTGTGCTTACAAAACCAAACGAACGCATGTAAAGAAATCAATGTTGCCAACGTGAATACAGTGATCAATAGTGTTGGAGACAATCAATAGTGCTAGCAGCAGCAATTCTCTTGCTGCCATCTTGGATTCATTGTGCATTTAGCACAAACGGTACACGCAATCACCATCATTCTTCTATGGCTTTGCACGTGATCACTATCTTGGCTGTGGTGTTTCTTCTCTGTTCTGATTCCAAACAAGTTTACAGGTCCTTTCTTCATCATTTGTGACTCTGACATCTTATGTTTACATTGTCTTTAGGTGGCGAAAAACATAAACAGCTGAAAGAATAAGATTTTGGTGATGTGATATGCAGGAAAATTTAAATAACTAGAACGTGAATACGAGGTTTCACTGTATGTCTATTGATCTAAATAAATACTTCAGAAATAAATTGTCTTAATTTTCTTACAAAACTGCTGAAAATCTACTTTGGACTCCAAGAGTAATAAATCCAGGATGTTAACACTTTGTTTTGGAGCAAGAGGAGGTCATTTATACCATTATGGGGTATAATTTTACACAGTAGATATAAATCATCCAAATAAATTTGTATTTAATTAAATTAACTTGTTACTTCTGCATCACTGATTGGTTAAAAACTAACTTTATGCGAAAAAATGCACTCTTCAACACTGTTTTTTAGACTTCAAGGGATAAAAACCATTCAGCTTTGCCGTGATGATGCCATTCATAAGAACCGTGAGACCTTGTAAAATTGGGGACTTGACTGTAGGTGTTGTCACTATAAAATTAATAATTATAATACTGGTAAGGTGAATTCTTGAGAAAAGTATTTTTGGCTGATGAATTAATTTATTTAAAAACATAAAAACAACATATATATAATAAGAAGTGGCACTGGAATGGCAGACAAATTACTAACATAAAAAAGTCTAGAGTTTTCTAATACCACTGAACCAATACAGTAGAACCCAAATTATACCTGTCAATGCAAACAGAACCTACTTCAGATGACCAAAAATTGAAATAATATGAATTACAATATGTAACATTACATTAAATAAAACATGTACCTTTTTTTTTAAAGCATCCTGATTTATTTTGTACAGACAGAACTACAAGTTTCCAATTTGCACTAATAGATCAGTGAAAAGGAAGAGGTAGCATGTCACATACTTGCATACCTTTCTCACTCAGAAATAACACAAATATTCAAGTGACTATTCAGTTGGAGCATAAGTTAATTTACTAACCTTCACTGAATCATAGCTTCACAAATTTGTAATTTCTTAATGAAATGATAAAACATGACATTTTATCAGTACATCGGAAAGTACTTGGGATAACACAAATACTTGGATATTTGGTTCATCAGGGCTCAAATAATCAGGGTTCTACTGTATATTCAGAACTAAGAAATGGATCAATATTTTAAAATTTGTTACTATACAAATTACACAACAACAAACAAATCAAATGCACCTGTATGGTTTCAAAATAACTAATATAATTTACTACAATCTCAAACACTAAATACATCAACAATGATCAAAAAATAAAACACATTTGTAAATGCAGTATATTGTGCATATTGCATACATGACACTATGTCGGCAACAATATTGGTAACATGTTCCATGTTATCAATCCATACTTGAAAAATAAAATGATGTCATAGTTTCCATTTTAAAGGAATTTTTGGTTGACAACTGATAACAGTGTGCAATTAATTTACGTATTTTTTTTAACACTGATGTCGCCATACACAATCAAATTACGTTCATAGCACAGTAAAACTTTGTGGGACTATCTTTGAGATGGCAATGGCACTTGAAATAGCGTGTCAATGTTTTAAAGTTTATCATACAACCAAAATTAATGTACACACAATAAAATAATATACAAATTTTAAAACTATCTTTTGATGACAAATTTGTTAATTTTGTAATTATGCTTCACCAACTCTCAATATTCTTATGACAACAGAAACATCTTTCAATGTGCTGTTATTTCTTACACATATTTCAGTAATACTCAAAACATTACACAGTTAAGTTACCGAATGTGGATCTCTAGAAAAATTTAACCCATGCAAAAAAATTAATATGCCCCACTGTTTTGAACTCAAACTTTATGATCACAACTCTAAACAATCAGAGTAGTGTATATATTCAATGTCTTAAATTATTTAGCTATTTTTACAAGATACATTAACAGTATATCAAGTTTCATACAAATTTACTTAGTGACACAACCTATAAACAATATTTCACAAACACATGTTTATTTTACAGGTACGTAATATATTGCTTCGTTGGTAAAAGGTTAACAATACGTTGTTTGCTGATAAGAAGGAAAATATATCTACAGAATTAACAATAATTTACCTTTAAACCAAAGTCTCTAGTATAAATGACAATGTCTAATGGAAAGAAATATCATGTTTATAATTAGCTATTTTCAGTAAATGAGATGACACAATGTTGCAGTCTTCAAGCAGACCTTTCCTTTACTATCAAAAAATAAATTTTTATTTGCAGTTATTTAAAATAAAAATTTACGGATTTGTTGAAAGGAAAAAGTTAAATGATCACTGTCTTTATTCAGTAACTTTTAACATTTCAATCAAAATATGTACATTAATAATTTTTAGTTAACTTTTATGTAGGCCAACATAATATATATAAAGCAAAGCACTTTGGGTATCAATATTTTTGTCTGCTATGAAATCCACAGAAATTTCATAAACGCACCATAAAAATTAAGATGACTTTAATTAATAATAAATATTCAAATAATTTAAAATAAAACAATTACAAACATCACAATTATGTTGTGTATATTATCACATCATTTAGACAGATTACTAAAAATCTTAGCTCAAAAACATAAATACAAAAAAAAAAGGACATTCCATGAAAAGGTCAAAAAAAGTTTACATTGTATTTTTACTACAGAGAAAAAATATTCTCTGCAACAGTACATGCACAGTTAAAAAAATCTTTAACACGAAAAAAATATGTCTTGACTAACAAAATAAATAATACTGCCGGTGAGCCAATAAACAAGCTGTGAAAACTGTGTATCATTCATACCACATAACAATTATTCACAATAAGACACAGAAAACAGGGTCACAGTTCACTTCACATGTTCCCTCAATCTTCTTGTACAGCTATATGGCTAATATCAAAATAAAGTAAAAAATATCTTCAAATGTTATTTTTGTACACAAACATAATTTTCACTTGACTAGAACGCTATAACAACCCTCATCTTCTATGAGAACAACTTCTTGTGAAGAACTGATATTGCACTGGGGAAAGTAATTGATAAACTGATCTGTTTCAAACAAGGCAGGACGAAAAACACATATCTTCATATTTAGTGTGTAGCCCAATAGAGACATCACCAACTAGAAAAAAAAATTGATTCATTAGAAAGTTTAAATAGCAACAAAATACAACTATTTTGAAAGTTATAAAGTGAAACACAAGTGTACATATTTCTTTGGAAATGAATGAACAGCTTTACATACAACTTTTAAAGGGAAAATAAAAAATAAGAAAATTAAAAAAAGCTAGAGTCGAGTAGAGGATCACCACTGGCGGGAAGATGGTTACCAATGCTGGGTCAGGGATCCAGTTCGTCTGCACGCTCTTTCAGAGCTGGAAAGAGCTGGCCAGAATGAGTCTTGCACTGACCAGCTGGCGCCACTAGAGTTTCGGGTTGTATCAGATATATTTTGGAATTTAAAGGGACACGTTTACTGTGCACAGGGTTACACTTTTGATGTAGCAATATTCAAATATTTTGTTATTTTACGTAAAGTTTTATATTGTGAAGTATCTGGCCTCACCAGTCCCTTTATAATTTGGTTTGTTTTAGTATGGTTTTGGGCCCTAGGCTTATACATAAGGAATTTCTATTTATTTTTCTAGGAGACCTCCAGAAGACGTGTCAGTTTGCATTTAAACGCCGCCAGTCTGTTAAGACCACATTTTTGTTGATTACCATTTATTTATTAATGTGCTAGTGTAAGGTGAACACGGTTATGGCTTACAGTGCGGAATCGTTGCCCGGCTTTCTGCATAAGAGGAGCTAGTTTTCACCTTGTTGTTCAGTGCGCATGAATTAGTGCTTCAACCATTTGTCAATGCAATTGATATAATTTTGAAAATTCTTTATACAAATGATTCATGCATCGCAGCCAGGTAACTTGATTCACCTAAGATTTGTTAGAGGAGGTTAAAACTATAGTTTTTATGAGGGAAAGACTACATTTAATAATGTCAATTAACTTGAATGACTTCAAAAAACATATTTTAGTTGAAAGTAAACTTGGAGACAGTTAATTTAAAGGCGAAATCATTTGAACTTAGCATTACATGTCGGGTATCATTTTAATCCTTATTCAATTTGCCAACTTTTTTATCTCTTGAATTTTCTTGGTAATTTTGAGGGCAGAAGTTTTATTTGTGTTATAAGATTTACTTGTAGTTTACAGCACCAGAAGTTTAGTATATCATAGATACTGTCTGACAATGAAAAGTTCCTTCAAATTTTCTGTCATGTCATATACCTACGAAAGATGTAGAAAGTTAACGGAACTGAATTAAATATTATCTCCTTTTCGTACCAAAAAAAGATACTGTTCAAATGCAGCACTAACTAAACAGATGCAGCTATTTTAGAATATCAAAGGCAATATCCACATGGCAAGGCATATTATAATTTGACATTTGGAAACATGTACCAAAGTCACATCATGACTGGTCCCTCCCTGCCTGCCCATGGAAGAATATCACATGTGTACTTTGCACTGAGGCATGATAAGCTTGTTTTAACAGATGCAGAATTAATGTATAAAAGTCAAACTGAAGTACATGAAGACTGTCAAGAACAATTGGTGTTGCAAGCACATAGATATGTAGAATTATCCATACCATCTGCAGAAATTCCAACATGTACTTCCTGGTGACTAACTACTTAAAAGATACATTGTGTGAATGGGTTCAATATAAGGTGCACACTGTTCCATATAATCTGGTTTGCATTAAAGGTTTTTTCACTCATGATGGTACTAATAAAACCCTAAATTATGTCATGTGGGATTATAACATTAAAATGCAGTACTAGTTTCAAGTACAACTGTTTTGTCAAAATGTGCTCTGGGTAGTACTTCTTGAAGGGCATATAACATGAGAAGCATATTCAGATTTTTAATTAAATATTCCACTCCATTAAAATGTGTCTCTACATCTCTACAATGAATGTTCATGCAGCACAATGAGGCTTTATCACAGGCAACTAGACAAGTTGATGGCCAACTAATAATACATTTTATAGTTAATAGATAACTAATCAGTTACTTCTTGTACGGGTGAATGAAACCAGAAACATAGCGTACTTGCTTGGGAAGCCTGAAACATTAAAACAAAAAGAAGCTGCTTAAGTTGAATGGATAAGATCACTGATGCAACATGTTGATGTACCTCTGCACCATGGTAAACAGCTTGAAAAATGTGTGTGGACAGTACATTCTGGGCGTCACTATGATGGTAGTGAAACTATTCTACCAGAAAATCATGTGGTTATTATGCGTAAATCTGGAAGTTAGAATTATGTGGCCTTGTACAACTAAGAAGCAAAATAAAACTAACATTTAGGATGAAATCCACACTTCCTTACACATTGAAACACATTTGATGTATGCTGTAGGCAGCACCCTTAAAGAAAAGTGGTGAACTTGATGCGGCTCTCATTCAGTGGTTTCGTGTTTGGCGAAGTGAAGGTGTTAGGATTTCTAGATCGTTGTTGACAGAACAGGCAAAGACATAGTGATTCTATTTTCTTATTTCCATGACTTGGTAACAGTCATTCACTGGTGGCTCCATACAAATATACCTAATTGTAACAGGCCCCAGTAATAAACCTGTGAATGTATGTGTAATCTAAACGCTGCCTGTAACACAGCAGTGGTCATTCCAAGGTTGTTCCTTAATTGAAAACACTTTATGGAAGAGCACACAATTTCATGCAGCAACATAAAAAACAATGCGCATGTGTGGAATCAACGCTGAATATACTGTCACCTCTAATTTGTATGTATTGAGAAATATTTTTCCATTGACTGTTTATGTAACAAATAAAACATGTGACAGTAACGAAAAGCAAATGCCCATGCATGTCAGAAGTCACACCTTCGTGTTTATCTCACTCAAGAGTCATTCAATCTCGCTTGTGAGTCACATAGCTCCAGCGCGTCTTTGGCAAGGTCACCACACACCACCAGCTGCAGCTGTTGCCAGTCAAACCCATACCCACCCCAATCTCGTCGCAACACAAGACGGCAAAATTCTACAGTGAATAAGTTTAACATTTGTAACACTATTTCAATGTATATTAGTAAAATTTTGGTTCATATTTTTATTTTTCACATGAACAACATTAACCGTCTGCCGATTTTAGTTGAAGTATGGATTATTTCCAAATGTGCTTTGTTTGTACATTGACAGGAAACATTAACTTGGCAGAGCGTACGTGTGTGCCGCAAGCAGTGTACAACCAGCAAACAGTTTTTAATGAATCTGATATTTTGAAAAAAACTATGTGGTTTCTATGTGGGTAAATAAGGTAGCAGACACTATGCTGATGGCCAAATTTAATTTCTATGGCATTTTTTCAATATGTGGTAATTAAGAAATGTGTGGGTGTACATGTATGTACACACATGCATGTGTGTACCCACATTCACATCCATGCACGGACACACAGATTATAAGGTAGCAGCTGTTAACATTTTATCTACACGCAGGGACAGGTAGAAAAGCAGCCATGACATGTAAGAAAAATTCAGAATTCGCCTAGAGTGATTTTGAAAACCACGAAAAACCAAAATAACGAAGGTTGTACCATGATTCAAACCGAGGTAGACTACTTCCTAATGTTAAGTCCAGTGTTTATTGTTACATCATCACACCTGGTACATGTACACAGATAGAGAAAGTGAAATTGGTGAGGGCGATACATGGGGTTTATAAGTTAAAATAAAATTCCACATCATACAGCTGCACTAGCATTTCGTAAATTACTTCAACCAAATTTTTATATTTACACATAATTTTTTAGAGTATAGTACTTCTCTCCTTATGTAACTTTAACATTTTTATTTAATATTTTAAAATATAGTAAATTACCATTATGTATGAGATAAACATAAAATTAGCTTACAATTCAAAACATACAAAATTTTTTTTTTTCACAAACCTCATGAAGATATGTTGTCTTTCCCACATTTTGCAAATGATTGTACATGAAATCCTTTGGGGTCCTACACGATTCCTGAGCAAACATAGATTCAACAAACCCAGGAGTATTACCCCCACTGGTGTAAGATTGATAAAGCTTCATGGCTTGCAGAAGCAAGTGTAGTTTGACAGCTTCCATCACATGGATATCAAGTGATCGATCAGAATTCAGAATAAGCGTCAGAGTTTCTTCTGGATTTTCTTTTGATGATAACACAGACACCTTTAAAAAAAATACCACAACAATTAAAATGTCCAGGTACTGAGAACTGTTATAATGTATGATTCGGCATACTCTTATATGCTAATTTTTTTTAAACCACACAAAAAAATCTGGTCAGAAAATTATGAACTATAGCTTAACATGCCACAAAAAAAATATACAAGGCCACCTGAAAATGGTACGTAAACATTAGAAATTTTGTTAAAAAAATGTAAGTAGGATGTACAAAAAATTACTTAAAAACTTAAAAAGCTGTGTTAAAATTCTGTGAAAAATTAGTGCGAAAATTCATTAACCTAATTTTTTTTACACTTTTTCCATGTAGAAATAGTATTTGTACATGTACAATTTACAATACGATGCTTTGTAAATTGCAAAGAACATACACTTTTTTTCAAGTAATTATTCACAAATGTTTGCTGCTAGTCAAAACTTAATCTACAAAAAGTTTCAAACAAAGATCACTTCAATCAAATATGTTATGTTAAAGAAAACAAAATTACTCTGCACCATTGGGTGCCTACAGTGCTCTCGTCGGCAGTGCACAGTGGGCCACGTGACTATTGCAGAGACTTAATGGCTTGGAAGTCTGTAGTTTAGTTTCGCCTATATTTTCTTGTTCCTACTCTATATTTCCCCTTCTCCTCTTCCCCAGGCAGGTACGTTAGCTAGACTCTGGCCAGGTTGAACTAAGGTTCTTGCGTGGGCCGTCAGCTCACTTCCCTTTTGGACGTGGGCATTGACTTGTTATGCAAGTACTTCGAGCTCCTCTTTAGTGCGATAGGGTAGGTAGGGGACTTGTCCCCCCATGGCAAGCAAGGCGGCTGCCGTCATGTGTAGTTTTTCTAAATTCCTTTTTCGGTCGCCGTCTTATAAAAAATTCTTTCTCGGTTTTAAAATATTTGTGTAGGGTTTTGCTGTGTTCGTTGACATTTGACTTTTCTGCAAAGTATTTGTTAGCTGTTCATATTATTTGTTGCCCGATGGCTTTTTGCACACACGTGTGTTGCCTTATTAGCTACTAGATTTGTAAATCTAGATTTTGACATTATGGAGCCCGCGGAAGTTAACTTTTGTGACGACACGTTTGATGTGTCATGTATTTCATGTAAATTAAATTCTGACTTGCCCAGATATTTCTCTTTTCAAGCTGATACACTTTGTGATCCTTGTAAGACTAATTAGCATTTTTTGTAATTTTTTAAGTAATAATTTTCCGTCATACAGACGTTAGTAATGTCCACTGTGTGGATTTGAAGAACACAAATTGCATTTTTCATTCGTTTAAATTATAACTATGTAAATGAAGGATCATTTTTAATACCTTAAATCCTGTCTGTTTACCTATATGTATCTACGTAATTTGTCATAATCCGCAACACGTGGTATGTTACAACTCAATAAAAGCATTCAATATTAAAAACAATTAGTCTCATTGTTTTGGTAATTTCACACTGCTGCATCAAAGTATTTAGCAATCATTAGTTCAATGTTACTGGGTTTCAAGCCAGTTCGTAAATCTGTCAGTATGTGCCCATATGAAGAAAACACCCTCTCACTCTCCACATTAGAGAGCAACGTGTTTTAAGTACGAGTCTTCATGTTTCCAATCTCTGGCAATATTTGTACATCATGATTTTATTTTTTTCATCAAAGATGTAAAAACCATCATATTTTAACTCCTGTTGTCGTTCATATAATGAAAGAACTTTAAAATTACCATGAATAAAACAAAAATATAAATTATACCATTGTGTAATTTAATTATTCATTAGTTTCATAAATACATTTACTGGGCATAATAAACCTAAAAATTATGAACTACAAAATTTTTGTGCATCACTATCGATTTTAACATTAATTGCACTAGTTTATTTCGGCACTCTGAAAGGTAATTTTAATAATTCGCATGAAGAATATAATATCAAGAAATTTGTGAAAAAATAAAATTTATCTTACACTTTGCGTTTATCGTTGTTAATTCATGAACGAGAAAATTACTTGGCTCTATATATATACATACATACAGGATGTTAATGAAATATGTTTAAAACATTCTATAGCGAGATAACAGACACTGAGACCAGAAATTTGATATAATACACTTGGGGTCGCAATAGTCGGGAAACGCCTTAAAATTGGTGACCAAACATTGAACATATGGTATCACAGATGTCACACATAGCTGCATCTGTGACTGCCAAGCGTACCATTTGTGTTGCATCAAACCAATTGTGTCCACTTAGCAGTGTAACACGCTGCTTCACATAAGTATCAACTAACACTTTGCTGACGTGCAGGAAACGTACACAAACACTCTGCAGAAGACACCAAATTGGAACCCAGTAAATTAAACGCATAAGCAGCACATGCCGGCCAGTTGGTACGCAGCTAAGTGGACACAATTAATTAGTTTGATGCAACACGAACCCTATGCCTGGTAGTCAGAGATGCACCCATATGTGGCGTTTCCCGACTATTGAGGCACCAAGAGTCTTATACCAAATTTCCTGTCTTAGTGTCTGCTATCTTGCTAGAGGATGTTTTAAATGTAATTCATTAACATT
This sequence comes from Medauroidea extradentata, assembly GCA_003012365.1. NCBI lineage: Eukaryota > Metazoa > Arthropoda > Insecta > Phasmatodea > Phasmatidae > Medauroidea > Medauroidea extradentata. The sequence goes on along the minus strand of PNEQ01134551.1, from coordinate 50,866 downwards.
GTGTGTGCATGTGTGTGTATATATATATATTTCTTTATATATAAACATACATGAAATCAAAAATATTTATGAAACAAAAGATTATTTACATGTTGCAACGAATACTTTACAATACAAAATGCACCCAATTAAAATTGTTAACTTATGTATGATATAAGATGTTTGGGAATGAATGGTTGTACGTCACATGGGTGGTAGACAACGCGGAAAGAAACATAATTTGTTGGAGAACATCTGTCCTGAAATAGCACCCTGCAAAGGTGCAGGGACAAAACACAAGTGCACAAATTTGAATAGCGCCGAGGTTCGAGTCCAGTACATGAGAGGTTCATCATTGCACAAAAAAAAATATCATGCTGATGCATCAAAAATCATGGATACGATGAGCTAAGTCGCTTTGGTTATATTTCTAGTGAGAATTTTTACACTTGCTTCATATTAAAAATCACTGTCGTATTACAAATGATATGCTTCACATGCATTTTTCTTATTAAATAAATCAGTTCTGTGATCAATTTACTGACGCTCCTTCCTTCCTTTTATATTTTTTTTCCACGGAGCAGGTGAGTGTGTTTTCTGCACACCAGGTCCATAAATTTTTGTACCAATGATTCAATTAAAGTCACTGAAAATTCAGAATAACGCCTCCTTGTGTGTACTGAAGGAAGATGTAGAAAGTGATTCAAAATAAATACGTATACTGTTACTAAAATTACTGATTCATCCATTTCATTTTTTTTTTCTGTTCTGTACATTACATTTGGTAATGTACTCAAAGAAATTTTAAACTGTCAATGTTATGTTAAATGTTTTATTTTCAATCAACAGTAATTAGTATATAAACAACACAGAAGTTTTGCTACAGTATTCTGTTACTAAATCTGAAATGAAGTTTAAGAACAGAATTAGGTAACGAATTGAGTAGAGAGTTAAGGAAAATGTATACTGGGCTCTAGGAAGCTCAGTTACTTCATGTACAAAATGTAAAACTACTTACTATACAGTGAATTTGCTATGTGTTATGAGACACTTTTCCATAAATGGATTAATAGCTTTGCAGTGAATTTTATTTGTGAATGTCTTGTGTGTTTCTTTCTAATATATATATGAATTAAGGCCATTATCCATAATTTCTACTGCTTTCACGATAATAATTATTTTTATTCCTAAACAAGAGGAAATATAGAGAAACTGTTGCAAAGTTTTGTTAGAAAATTAATTTTCCAATGTAGTCAAATTTTTTCTAAACAAACAATTTATATGGATTTGGCTAATTGGTTCGTTAATAATAATTTCCTTAATTACATTATTAGCTGAAACGATTGTGTAGTTTTTGTCTTGAAAAAATTAGCCAACTTAGTATTTACTGTTTATAACAAAACTGTGCAACAGTTTTACGATATGGTCTCAACATTTAGGATTAAATAAATAATTCTTGTAAAAGCAGTAGAAATGATACATCACGGCCTTAATTAACTTTCTGAACAAAGCACTCACAACTGTCTCCAATTCTACACCTTAATGGTAACAGGTTGACAGTCAAAAATACACAGAACACATTTTTTATGCTCTTCTACAGTTTGTTGGTGACATGTTTATTTTAATTCATGTTATTTCGATTGCATTTTTGTTCTTCGGTCATACCATTCCTCCTGTAAATAGTTTGTGAATAACCTAACTTAATATCTGAGTTTCAGCAAACCAGTTTGTATCTAAGTTTCGTAGGTATTAAATGCAGAATGGATGTATAAAAAATGAAATTTTTGTTGCACACAACTTAAATACAGTATTCACATTTTACCCAAACATCTAACTTTAGTTTTTTATTGTTCAAATTTGATACAGGCAATAAAATCTGCTGTGGCACAAAGCTCATACTGTACAGTATTTAGTTGGATTTGTTTTCCACACTTCCACACTGTCAGTTTACCGTAAGTTGGTTATTAACTCACATTTATTTATATACATACTGCAGGTTAAGTGTTTGGCTTACAGTACACACTCTATATAACTGTGTGTTAAAGTACAACCTATCAGTCATTAACATTGTGAATTAATTCAATATTTTCTACTTACTACATTATCCAAAGTATGCAAACACATTCTCATGCCATGCAAAACTTCTTTTCCTTGGTAAGGCAGAGAGGTAGAAAAATTCCAGTTTTGTAACCATGTGAAATTATAGTTATTGAAAGCCTCCGACAAGGATTGGAAGGCAGTCCTCCCACATGGAATTGGACAATGGTGTAGTAGTCCTTGAAAAATGGTGGCACGAATAATGCAGTAACTGTCTGCATGCATCTGGCGTAAATTTTGTAAGCCAGTAAGTGAAGGAATTTCTGCAAAGCCCTGGACAAAAAAAGTAATTTACATTTGAAATTAATATAATATTAAAACACTGAAGATTAGAAAATACTAATAGTGAAAGTATAACTACACATATTTTGTGAGCAGTGACTAATGAACACACCTGTTGTAATTATAAATCAAATTTACAAAAAACCAAGAAACTTTCATGATGCCAGTAGTAAATGACAAACTAGTACAACACTCCACAAGCCCAACAGGGAAAAAAAACTTCAAAAGTAACATTTTTGGCATTAAAATAACAATTTTGAATCTGCAAATGGGTGAGCTACAAACATGGGGGCCCACATCATCAAGATATTGGCTTTTCAATGGCAAATAGGCAGAAGCATTATGTTTATTTGTGCAGTACTGAAAATTTTTTAAGAAGGAACTTACATCAACCAACATGCAGAATTTACTAACTCAACTCTGCAATGGGTGTAAGAAGCTGCAAATAAATCATTACATATTTTCCTGGTCAGCACTTAACATCTACGTCTACAGCGTTGGGTGAGGGGTGACATAAGGTGAGTATCAAGCTGTGCCAGAACTAAGGGTGGGGGAAACCGTAGACCCCCAAAAAACCGGCGGACATATAGCATCATCCAGCACGATTCCCACATGAAAAGTTTGGTTTGTCCCCTTCTGAAATCTAACCCTGATTACCTGCGTAGGAGGCCAAGTGCTCTAGCCACTGTGATATCTACAGCTCCTATTATGATTTATGATGCCGAAAATTCAAGTGAATGGCAAAAACGACACATTGACCACATGTCAAGGTCAAGCGCGAATCTTAATCTTTTTTGGGATACTTCTTTCATGTCAGTCACTCAGTTTTCTTAAACATAGGTTTAAGAACAATTTTATTTTTAAAGAAATTCTCTTGTAACTAACATCGGAAACCATGTAACTCCACAATAACCAGAGTAACTATCATTCACCTTTAATAATGTTTCTCCATGCTGGCTGTTACTATGACAAACTTGAAGAGCATGCTTGTAAATGTTTGTCCTTGAACCCACATACTGTACATTTGGCAAGTAGATGGCCTCCGATGAATTAGATAGTGGCTGCACATCACTATCTGGGGTAGACTCCACACTCAAAACACTGTAACAATTAAATGACTAAGTGTAATTATTCCCGCAGTCATTCACTGGTATAGTAAAATACTGCCTTTCTTAATGTATTTGAGATGTTACATTTTCATTACGTATACATCATATTACAACAAAAACTTTACCAAGATTATAAACTAAGTAGTATGTACAGTAATAAAAAAGCCAATCAGATCAGAAAAGCAGTTTATATTGAGAAAACAGAATTTTAAACAGACTTACAAATAGTGGGATATACAAGCCTATTCTTCGGATAATAATAACAATGAAAAAAGCTGTCAGAAAAGGAATAGTTAAATTCATTAAAACTAAAATTTCAAAGCACAAAAAAAATCTCAGTGTGTACAATGTATAACCCACATCTTTACCAAAATAAAATGTAGGAATACGTACGTACATGTTCCAATTTCCTTTCTTTCACAAATGGGTTTAAAGTGAATACAGTATCACAGCATGCGTACATTTTTCAGTTGACATGTTCAATGGTACGTTAAGTGCCAGATTTGAAGAAGGAACTCAAACATGCAAACTATTGAATTTGTTGACAAACAGTGTTGTGTAACCATCTTACTGGCATCATAACATTTCAAGTTAATTTAATTTACTGAATACGTGTTTATTAAAGAATAATCTGTGATACCATTCAAATCAGATTAACAAATTCTTGGTCACTACCGATGAAACTATCTTCTTGCTGATGATATCACAGACCAAGCAATTTACCTACAGCAAAATGACTGTGTGTGACCAAAAATAGCTATTTCTGATATATAAAATTAATGACTACTGCTCTTCTGAAAAGTTGCGTCTCATCAAAAATATTTGTGATTACTGTTTAAATCAGACAAAGCCAACAGCCAAGAGCTAATATGTCACACAGTTTACAATCATTATGTACACTCATATTCCTTGTAAGAACCTACATTCGCCTAGTTAAATATATAATTTTTAAAAAATGTATTCCTCGCTACTGACCAGGAATTACATTTTTTTACGTTAACGTGAAATGAATGCAAAGTATGTTATCCAGTAAGACCTTACTAGCATCTTAAGCACAGATGGATGTGCTAAAGAGTAGAAGATTGCCCAGGTCATCAAAACAAAAACTTTGAGTTGAAGAGATGTAGACAACATATTGTACGGACTGTGTTGAGATAGGCCCTGACTACCACAACTTGCAGTCCGGTCACAAGGGCCACAGCTGCATGATAAATTGCATCACTAACTGTAAAACAGACAGTATCACATGCAAGGTCCACTATTATAATCAGCGCAGTAAAATTTCAGACACAGTAAACAGGCAGTCTTGTTTGCTAGAAGTGTGCCTCATATAACAGAAGGAGTCAAGGACCCCCACAAACACTTGTAACTGAACTGTATGACATGGCTGGCTTAAGACACAGCTTGTGAACATCACCAATCAAGCCAATGTCTATAGCTCGGATCTTCTGCAAGTCCTGTTTCTGCTGGACGGCAGGGCATTCCTTTGACCACACCAGTTGGTTTGCCTAGACAGTTGACCAATTTCTCTGGTTTGCTACAATTTGCACTGTCAGGATGAACTGGCTCAGCACATTTCAGGCATGTTGCAGCTTAAGTCATTCGTAGCTGCTGAAGTAACCTAGGCAATTACATTGAAAGAGGAACACAGAAAATTTTGAAAAAAGAATGCAGTCATTTATTTATATTTGTTTAGAACATATTGGATGAAGCAGGAGTCGTCATCACTGTCAACATCACAGTCGACACCACCTTTTTCACCATGTCACAACAGGGACAGGTTGGAGATGAGTTTAAGAAATATTGGTGAGGTTGTTAAAAAGTTTTATGGCCCTTTAACAATGAGGTTTTAAAAAAGCCGTTGAGGGTGAAGTGAGTTGAAGGGATAACACAACAGCTATGCCAGAGCTAGGAATCGAACCTAGGACCTCTTGCACCACAGACCTAAACTTAACCATCTACGCTACGGACGTCGGCTAAAGAAACATTGGTCTTACTACCTGTGGGAGAAGCAACAGCAACACTTAGAAGCCAAGGTGGTTATGCAGGACTAACTTTAGCATATGGGCCATACTGTATCCAAACTATCATGGTTCTGATGGTCTGAACTCTCTGTGGTGTGGGTGTACTCACAGACAAATTGGTTTGTGTATCCACATTGACAGTTTGGATAAACATATCCTTCACCATTAGTCAAGCACCTGTAACTGTACTGCATAACACTGCTTGTATGCCTCGCTAAGGTTAATTCTATTACAAGTTGTAAAGATCAATGTTCTTCGTTTGTCACAGGGAAAATTTCTGCTGCTTGAGCACTGGTATCGATAATGGGTGCAAACTTACCAATCACAGAGCTTTCCTGAATTTTAAGTTAAGTTACATAAAGTTGATAATTTAAAATGCGAAATTGGTTTCTATTCACTTTAAAATTAATTAAAAATGACTTCTGTCTTTTTCAAGCCTATTTAAATTTAATTTTACTACAGTTTTGTATTTTCTGGTCCATTTGCGATAGCAACGAAACTAGCTGCAGAAATTTTCCATGCGCCAAACTCTCCCATTAGAGAAAACATTTTCTTACTAACCTGTAGCAGAATTAACCTTAGCCTCGCCAATCGGGACACTGCCTGTAGCTAGGATATTCCAGACATCCTGCTTCTGTTGCAAGACAGGGCACTACGTTGATCACACTGATTTGTTTGCCTTAACAGTCGACACATGTCACTGGTTTGCTGCACTTTGCCATGTCGGGATGAAAGGCTTGACACATTTGGGCACATTGCAGATGACTTGCAATTGGCCGAAGAGTCACAGTATCATTGGCAATTATAACAGCAAAATAGTGAAGGCATGAACTGCTTCACACAGACATTCAAGAAACCAATCTATAAGATTGCAGGGAGAAAAGATAAGCCGAACGGCAAAAAGAGGGTTACAGTAAGCAGGAGTACACTGTCTGATTTCTTTGTGACTCTATGTATGTGAGTAATACACTGGACTTGGAGTTTCTGCAACTCAGTATCTGAAACATAAATCAAGTCAGGACACCAAACAGCACCCTTGCTGGAATTTAAAGCGACGTGGAGCATTACCTTAAAATGGAACTTATTTGTCACTGTATAGAAGACCTTAATGGCCAGCAATCAATGTGACTGGGCAGCATTTGACATCTCTACCATCAGCTCCTTCCTCTGTTTGGCTTTCTTGCAATCCTGACTATACCACCAGCAACACTGTCTATACATTTATTGAGTTCAATGGGTAACACTTTCTGAATTTTTTTTTTTGAGGATAAGCATCTTCATTTTTATATGAACATGCTAGTCACAATACGAATCACTGTAATTATTGCCGAAAAGACGTTAGTTGCGGTTGCTGAGGGAGCCACCCTTGGTTAGAGTGCTTTTTGCAGACACTTTGAAAGGCCTCCTCGTACTAAGAACAACTTTCTGACTCAAAATACTGTCTGGGAGAAAAAGGGATGGAGGAAGAAAAAAATTCACCTGTTGAAACACTTCATCGTTTGTGCCACTTTCCACAGACCAGTGCAGTTCACAGGATCATTAACATTTGCCCTTATACAATGCAAATTTTGTTAGTCAACTCTTGCACAATCTCATTAATCCATTCTCACAGTGTTTAACACACACAATGCCACATAGATAATTTGAAAACAGGTTGATTGGTGCACGGATAATCGGGAGTTTACGTGTGTATGTGTGCGTGCATATGTGTGTGCACGTGTGTGTTTGTGTAGATACATTTTGTTTTCATTTAAATTTAGATTAAAAGCTGTATTTTCAATACGTAACTTAAATTGAGTGTTTTGTTTGTCCCTATACCATGATCACCCCCTGGTTCCAGCATTCAAAACATGGATAACTGGGTTTTCAATTATGATATACAATTTAAAATAAACAAACAGTAAATTGTACACACACATGCAAACACAAACATTTCTATGAACTATACCAAGGTGTGACAGGTTAGGAGAGCCTAAGTGGCAGTCATACTCCACTGTATGTAGAAATGGGTCTTACTAACAGGGTGAGTTTCAGTCATACATTATCCAAGATAAATGACCACGACAAGCTATTTTAAAACGTATGGCTCAAAAATACTAAAAGAATGCTTAAAATTTAATATATTCTACTCTAAATGCCACTAGCAGATCATGAAATTATCATCCCCATTGACTGTGTCACAAGATGAGCAACAATATCCCTGCATTACCAACATACCTAGGTAGTGAAAAATTCTTACATCGCAAGTTAACTTATATTCTCACAAAAGTGTATTACTGGCAGAGGTATTTAATACTTATTGTAATAACAGTGACTTTGAGAACATATTACTCATGAAGGGAACTCAAATAATATAGCAAGAAAATGAAAAAATTAGTGTCAGAAACAATAAAACTACTTGAACCTAAAATTAAAAAAAAGATACAGATGAACTAACTGACCTATGTGGTTCCTGAAGACAAAACTCAGTATCTTCATCCCATTCCAAGTATCCAGATTCCTTTGAATACTTTGATATATTCATAACTTGGTCAATATTACAGTCCTGTGATGGTGAATCTAGTTCAAGGCTATTACCATTGGTGGTATTTTGTTGATGTCTGAAAAAGTACCGTTCATACATATTTCATCTGCATCAGCAGTAAATCAGACATTTGAAGTTTTTGTTTACAAAAGAAGGATACAATATGACAGTCATCATACATAAAACATTTGACTATTTTATAAAATGAAGTGCAATCATTTTCATGGATTATGTCTATCACCAAGCTACAATAGAAACAGGACAAGACAACAAAAATATAAAAAATATATAGACTGCTAAGAACTAAGAAGCAACAATGACCGCAATTGTTAATTATGTATGAAAGCAGACAATTAATTGTCAAATGAACACAATTGTGAAAAAACAAACCAACAAACAAAACCAACACAAAAAAATAGAAACAAAAATTTTTTAAAAGTTTACACAGTAAAAAAATGTAACTAAACAAAAAAAGACAACAATATTTTTATAATCATAGCTATAAATAGGTTAAAAGGCAAAATAGATAGCCTATACAAAAATATAAAATGTACTCCACATAACATCAAAACACAAATGAAAATCAATACAGACATAAAACAAAAAGTTGCATTACAGACACCAGAAGATATCACACAATTATATTGAGACACAGAAACTGTCTCCTCCTACAGGCGAGGCACTGGATGGAGATGATTATACATACAGTATAATGCAATTGTATTATCTACTCCCAGCATCTTGCTTGTAAACAGAGACAGACCAAGTTCAAAATTAAAGAAACTTGTGTCGTTTGCAGTACATATTTTTGTTGGTTTTTTGTCTTACATTAGTTTTCAATCTTCATGTCAATTCTCATAAGTATATTTTTTGTTTTGATGTTCTTTGTTGTATTGTTGTTTGCTAACATATAATAAGAGTCCCTTTTATATTAGAAGATTTTATTTATTTTTTTAATGATTGCGAACACTTTTATAATTATTTAAAATTTAAACTGTTTTTTTTTTTTTTTTTTTTTTTTTTTTTTTTTTTTTTTTTTTTTTTTTTTTACTTAGCTGAGATTAAAATTGATTTTCATGTTTTTTTTCCCCCTTTATCATGCTTGTTTATGATACTGCTGCATTGTTATTACATTCATTTGTACTCTTTGCTATTAAAAGTTTTTACTGCTGCAGTCTATGTTACTAGCTAACTCTTTGACATCATGTTTGTCTGTGGTGTACTGTGTGTGCTTAGTAATAGCCAAAGACCTTGAAATTTTTTACAGAAATCTCACCACACCATTTTATTAAATTTCAAATATATTATTGCATAGCTAAACACACATTTTAAATGAAAATAAGTAAAGGAATACAATGCTGGACCCTTCACATCAGTTAATTGTTACAAATATAATATTGTCAGGAACTAAAATTATAGCTGATGCATTATGTAAAAACACATTTCTAAAAGCAACTACGGGCTGATTTCACAATGTCTGACTTTGTTCCAACTATCATTTCTTTAATCTTTTAAATGGTGGCTTGCAACAATTTTTTTTATTTTTATATTAAAGTTAATATAATACTGCCATTTAACCAATGATTAACTTAAACCCAAGAAAATGTATTGATTACACTGTTAACCAAAATATTTCACAAATAGGCAGGATGTTTTTTTTTTCAAGCAATAGAATATAACTCCTGTGATAAAAAACATGATTAAATATGTATTACAAAATCAGAAAAATTTGAATACGAAGGCATAGTAAAGAAGTACTAAGTTAATTCCTTGCAATTTCATTGTATAGTATCCTAGTTTCATTTGAAACGAATGTATCACTTCAAAGTAAACATTTCAAATACAGAAGCTGTTTCACAACTGAGGTCATCAAAGGGAAAACTTTTTATAAGAATGTTGTTGTAAATAAAATTAACATAACTCAGCACTGGTATATCCGAAACTGATAATTTCTTGCCAATACAACAATTTTTTTGTGAAGATGCTCTACTCACACAAAATATTTATGTATCAACTAGTGCGAGAAACATGTTTCAACACCTATAAGTATTAGGTAATAACATTTCTGTTGCTATTTTTTATGTTAAGAGAATAGATATGTAGTAGGCTACATATTAATTGTTACACACTCACAAAATTAATTGATTTTTTGCTGGAACATGATATAAATAAATGCCTTTCAAAAAATACAACTACATAAAATAAAGCATAAAATAGCTGACATTCAAACTATTGTTAATTTAACAATTCTCACATGAAGACAAACATAATTTTCAACCCCTCAAAATGGGAAACAAAGTTTGTTATTACTAAAATGAAAACTACAATTATTATGCTTGTCACAAATTTATACTTACCTGACACAGTACATATAATGTGAACAAAAACATCAGTTTACCACTTTTGTCCATACTGTTGACAAGCTAATGTTAACAGTGACTTAAAAAAACTGAGTCAATGTCCAATCAAAACATGAAAAATCACTGTGTAGTTGCGACATTTACCTTTACCAGCACTTAACTAATTACAGCACTTTTAAATGGAAAAAGTAGTTTGAGAAATTATATGGTATTAACCAACAATTAATAAAAGTTTTGTTTATATTTATTGTATGGTCAGATAACCAACACTTTACACTTTAAACACAGACATTGTGAAACCAGCCCTTAAAACTATGGCTGCTACTAGGGGGGAGCAAGGGGGTGCATATGTCCTGGGCATCAAACTGTGGGGGGTGCCAAAAATGCCTACACTAATACATATTGCAGGTACCTAGTAATAAGTTACTTAATTTTCATGCCAGGGATGTCTATTTAGAATACGTATATTGTAATATTTATTTTAATATGCCAGGAGAAAAAATTATAAAGCTTGTCATTAACAAAAATTAAAGGCAGGGGAGTTTTGATGGTTCAAATGAGTTCTCTCTATAAAGACATTACTATGCTATCAGAGAGGGTAGTATCAGCTTTGAGGGAGCGGCGACGCACCACAGAGCACATGACACACTAGTGACCCGTCTGGGTGGTGCGAGTCATACAGCAAAACAGAGCTGTTCTGCAATGACATTATTGTTCGGTGTAGAATATTTTGTTTCCAGTTGCTATATTTATGACTGTGGCTACACTTGTTGATGGTGTTCCGCCAGTGATAAATACGCCATTTCTGTCATACTTAAGGTTATCTTGATAGAAAATACATTTTCAAATAACTAAATATTAAATACCTAGGCTATCCTTCATTTACTATTATTGTTTCTCAATTTATTTTGAGCTGAAACACGAAAAATAAATAAGTTTAAAGTGAACAACAGCTGATGACATTGCAAAGCCATATTGTAAGTTGAGACGAGTGTATCTTCAAAATCAATAGTAGAGCAATGAAAATTGATCTAGGGTAATCTAGCGCATGTGGTACGTGCCCTTGGCTGAAGGGGATATTCTAGGGTGCATCTCATGAATTTGGACACCAAAATTTTTATGTCATGCCCTAGATGCACTTTTCTAGGGCATAATATCAGTTAAGTGCCCTTGAGATGTGAATTCAGACATGGCAAAAACAATATAACAACTCTAAAAAAGCATTTCAGCATTTTCAAGGCAATGAACCCACTTTGCTTGTCGTTGCTTGTGGCTAAAAATGTGTTTTGGGTATTACGGAAATGTATTTCAATAAAACAAAATATTAATTATACAACTTAGAAGATCAACCTAATAAACACGCCATGTTTTTACAATCTATGACAATAGCAACCACATAAAACCTCTAATTGGTCTGATTGCAAAGCTGGAGTTGGTTGTTAACAATTTGCTAACAGTTTTATGTGTCAGTGGTACATAATATTTTTCCTTAATGTAAACTGTTTTCATACATTTTCCATACATAGAAATGATGTCCTGTTACTCTTGGATAAAGCAGATCTGTGTGAGAATCCATAGTATCATGGCATTCATATTTGTTATTGAAAGCCATAAGAAATATAACACTCCCAGGGATCTCCCTCATTAAATATATTACGTTCCTGAACCAAATAACTAAAATATGCATAGCAATAGCAGAGTACTGTTAAGGCTGTAATATTTTTTAATTGCTCATGCGTATAATGACTTTACAACTTCACATAGCAATCTAAAAAAATTACTGGTGAAATTTTACAATTAATCTTGAATGGATATAAAAATATTGAACCGTAAATTGGATGAACCTCCAGTACATAAAAAAATTAAAACTTCCTTCTTAATGAGGAGTCGGATACCATTAAAATTTGCTCAAATTAAGTAAAAATAAGGAGGCATCTGATATAAGCACAATAAAATATGATTGCTTGAAGTCGCACCCATCCTTATATTTAACACAAAATTCACATTGGAAATATTTTTCATTATTTGTGTTGTTAGTACAAAAGGATCCTACCCTTACATAAAAAAGTTGAGCAAGCATAAGTTGTTAAATTACTTTCAAAAGAAAAATATATTCTCTTGCAATTAACCCATTGGCATAGATGTAGCTGTAATAATCACTGCGTACGTGAATATATTCTTAATGATTTATGTCAATAATCTTATTCTGCACTTAATAATGTTTGATCTCAATATAGAAATATACATAGTTAAAGATGCATATGGTGAATCACACCAATTAGGTTTTATAGACCAAACATTTCATAAATATGACCAAGAAATAATAGATTATAAATTTTGTATGTAGAGTTATAATATAGTTTTTATTAAATAAATGTCAGTTTTACAGAATGAAATACTGAGAGATGCAATAAACCTGATGAACCAAAATTTTTTGTGAAATACTTTTAATTTTAGAATGCACAAAATGGGATATTTTTCTGCCAATTAAAAATAATAAACTGAAAAAGGGTCATGCAAAAATCTTGCAATATTTTGAGATAACTTGATTATAGCCACTTGACAGGTACAGGTTAGCACTAAAGAGCAAATAAAGGATTTAATGTAATGATAAGTTCTACAGATAACTTAAAGCATTTGTCTCAAGAAGCATGCTAGTGAATACACATCATCTTTCAGTTGTACACACACTTACCTGCTACAGCTGTCTCCTACATTATTCATATAGTTCCTACAATTTACACAAGCCTAAATACAAGTTGGCAACAATTTAAAAGCGTAACTTACTTGTACTGATTATCCTTACATCTTGTGAGTTGAAACACAAGATTATTTATGTCAGTGTTACAGTTGGATGACGATTGTGAGCATGACCCCACAGTTGCAAAATCAACATTGTTCAAATTTTCATCACCATCATTGCAGTTGGCTACAAGATCATCTTCATCCCATTCTAAATCTAGAGTCATTTCATAATCATTTGAAGGAAACTTAAGTTCACCTACAAGTGATTTTGGCTGCTGTGAAACTTCCTGGTCAACATTATTGTCCTGTTTAGTTTCAGAAGCTGTAGTGGTTCCCTTAAAATTATTGATATTGCTACTTCCATGAGGTTGTGGTAACAATTTTCCAGGCACTTTATTACATTCCTCACCAACAGAAGTAACTACATATTGAGGAGAATCCCAATCAAGAGAATCCACTGACTCTACCATTTTATTACCTGATTCTGATAAATCAGAAAGATCCGATGAACTGTTTTGTATTGTTGTGAGGCTATACAAGCCAGCAAAGCATGCCCGAGCATTTTGTTGTTTCAGGGTTTCACTAGCTGCAGAGTGAATCTGTAAGCCATTATCACTCGTTGCAAAATTTGTTTCTGAAACATTTGTTTCCATTAAGCTTGACAGTCCAGGAAGGTTACGATTACACTTAATTGTTTCAAGCTCTTCATCCATCATTTGACAATTTGACTTCAACTTATCAATTTCCTGCTGAAGTTTATCTAAATTTATGATATTTGTATTCTCACAGCTCTCTGGTAGAGTGAAATCAACACTAAACTCTGAACAAGTGCTGTCAAAAGAGCCTTCTCGATGTGTATGTGCTGAAAAATCGTAAGAATCTTCACTAAAATAACTGGGAAGGAACGAACTATTTCTTGTAACATTTGGTGGTGTTGTACAATACAGTTTTTCATTTACTTTTGATATTTTTCTAATGCCTGGTATACTTTTCTGTAAATATTCATTCACATTTTTTCTGTGCATATACGATGCCTGAAAGTCTTCCTGCAAACATATTTTTAAATGTGTAAATTCTTTTTTCTGTATCAATGAAATTAAAAAACAATATACCAAGGAGTAAACTACACTAACATACACAAAAAATTTACCAGATACCTGAAGATCAAAACAATAAATCATTAGGCATGGCAAAGCAAATGAAAGCAAAGAAATGGGGTTAAATAATTCCGCAGAGAACCAAAACGAATACAAGGCTCATGACTGCACAAGATCATGAATAAACAAAAGAAGCTGTAGGAATTGTTTTTGGATAGGATAAAAAGTAACTGAGTAAGAAAATAAACTAATAAAATAAGTAAATGAAAGAACGCAGCTTAGAACATGTCAGAAATATTTGAAAATTAAGGCATAGTAAAAACACAGAAATTGGACAAGTACAGGGTCAAAACTATTTAACAACGAAGTGGCTACATACATTTTTATGAAACAAATTTAAGAAAAAAATATGCATAGGTTTATGATATAATTTGGAGTGAAAATATTCAGATTTGAAAACAGTAACACCCAGTTAAATGCTTGCTTAAACAAAAATTACCAGATTTATCATTTTCTTTACAAGCCATCCTAAGTCACAGGTGGAATCTGGTGGAGACATGTCGCATGGCCAATGGTAACTTTCTTGTAACCACATCAAAAAAGGCATTAAATTTTCTGATATTAATCTGTCGTGCTGTGAAATTACTTTCCGCTGCATGCCTCTCGAGCATGTGTTCAACTTGCAGGTTGCTGCTGTACACTACACATGCAAGAAGAAAATGAAACATCACATTTGTTAAGCTGCTGAATTTCAGTTGTTCAAAACAAGGCTAACTATTATGTACATCTCGCAGCACTCCAACGTTCTTCTGCAGGTACATGCACATATAAATTATAGTATATAGGTAACATATACAATTTACTTGTCATTAAAACTGCTGAGTAACTCACTATCACTTAAAATAAAGGGGGAAAAAATTGTTCATAGAGATTAATAGAAAGAGAGATTAACACAGAGAAAAAGATGGATACAGAGAGAGACACACACAGACACAAAAAAAGGCAGAGATAGACCGACATGTATGTTTACACACACACGCACACACACACCTGTGAATGCATGTGTGTATGTGCGCATGTATATAAGCAAACAACCAAAATCTTTGTACCATTTGACAGATGCATGTAGCCACAGATTGTAGTTTGTATTTAATATTTGTCCGTTTTACTCATTAACTCAGTCAATGTATTCTACATAGAAAGGTGTGATATAGTCTTAAACCTTCTCTTTGAATGTGAACAACATAGTTACTTCGAAATTCTGGTGATGTTAAACTTTTTTGTGTGTGCGTTAAGTACAATCTACTCTGGACTATCTGCGGGAGGGTTATCCAATTTACTGCTTAACTAGAACATATTCAAGACATTTAATATTAAATTTTAAAGACGAGTGTAAATATTTCTGTCAAATATTTATAGGGATTCAAATGTTTGTAACTACTAATTATAAACTTTTACAAGCTATATTTACTGTGGCTAAATAATATAATATGTATATCTTCAGCAACAGTTCATAATGCTGTGTTAATTTCCAGCAGGCTCAGCTGCAGAACAAGTAGCATCAGTCAGCCATTTTGCCACTGTCACAGGGCCACAGCAGCATCCCTATACACTACACTTGTGTGCTGTAATCACTGATTGTTTTACAGTGTATTAGCTTCATGTCACAACTGAGAACATTTTCAGTTTGTGAATTGTTTTGCTCATTTTCAACCATGTAATGTATACGAAACAATGTGTCTACTACTATAACAGATGCCAGAAAGAGGAAGTTACACAAAACCACTTTTTGTTGCAAAGACATGGCTGTAACTACATTCACGACATATACAAAATGCAGAAAATCCACTTTGCAAGCAGTCTTGTGTTTTTGATAGAAAAATGAGACAGCATGTAGAAGCACATTAATTAAAACCAGCGCGGAGAGATGGGATAGCTACGAGCAAGAAAGACGAAGGAGACGAGAGAAATGATGCACCTACAAAAACTTATTTTTATTTGCTTGAATTAATGCATAAAGGATGGAATGGAGAGAGAGAGAGAGAGAGAGAGAGAGAGAGAGAGAGAGAGAGAGAGAGGAGAGAGAGAGAGAGAGAGAGAGAAAGAGAGGAGAGAGAGAGGGAGGGGGGGGTGTTGTTTGGTAGCGACAGATACAAGCTACACCATAGATGCAGTTTCCCTTTACTGTTAGCATTGCTTTGTATAACTGTCAATTCTTTAGCTGACTAAAAAATGGATCGCAATAGGTGAGAGATGCCTCACAATAAAATAATAGTACGATACTAAACTCAACGTACCAGCGGTCCCACAGATGTTGACTTAAACAAAAACAGAACAACAAACAGCACAGTTTTAACTGCCATAATCTTTAGGTTTCGCATCCTTCCACCAAGCAGCGTTGATGCTTGTTAACAGTTTCAGAGATATTAGTTATGACTATTGTAGAATCTGTACGTTCAGTGTAATGAATGAAGAAAGTAGAAGTTCTACTTTATGCTGTCCCATTTGCTAGTCTTTAATTCTAGCATTTACTTTAAAAAATTGTATGTTATGTACATTTGTATAACTTTGGTGGTGTTACACACTGCTAAGTTTTTTATTCTGTTGTTCAAGTATTTCAGATATTAACATGCTTTTTTTTTGCAAAAAAAAAAAAAACCCTGTTACAACTACAGGGAAAGTACGTCACAAGGTGGCGGTGGCAGCCCAGAAACTGAGCAACAGATGACTGTGGAGAGAAAAGGAGTGGGGGGTTAGGATGTGGCAGCAGCAATACTGATAAAATTCTGACCTTTTGCTGAGGGTATCATAATAAATCTGAGCAGGTGAACAAATTTTTGGGTGGTTCATTTTGTTTTATTTTAGGTTTGTTTGTTTTAGGATTTAGTTTGTGTTTTTTCTGGTTTGGATTTTCTTGGTTTGAGTTTTACTTGGTTGGTTGGTAGTCTGCTCTTCTCCTTGTCTGCTGAGTGTGAAGGGTGGTTAATTAGGTCTCTCTCTCTCCCCCCTCTCTCTCACCTTTCTCGCCTGTTGTTGCTTCTGTGCGATCCCATTTAATCGTCGGGGCAGCCACTCTATAAGCCTTGCAGGGGGGGCTGGTAGGGGATGGCGTAATTGCGGCAGCCGGTGGTGGGAAGGGGGGGAGGTGGCGGTGGAACTGAGCCGAGATCGTGGGCGGTGAGCGATAGGTGTGTGACTTGGTTGTTGGCTTCATCGAAGAGTGGTTGGCCCTGTGTTTGGACCGGGTAGTGTAACTCCGCGCATTTCTCGAGTCACATGTTCATAAGACAATTTAAAATTGTTATGTTTGCCGGTGTCATTGCTCATAGTACTATCAATGGTACGCGCAGACTGACTGGTGAGTATAATCCAGAGTTGCCCCATTTTTTAGGCATATTGAGGGGGGGGACTTGAAGAGTACCTTGCTGGTTAAAAAGGGGCAATCTCAGTGCCGTGCAGCAGAGCAACGCAGTAAGCTGTTGCAATGAAAGTAAATGTCTGCGAGGTCCCGTTCGCCCGTTTTCCTGGAGCATATTTATCCTTTGTCGGCATCTTGGCGAAGGGCAACTTTAATTGGGGATCAATTTGACAAGATCACAGCAGGCATTGTGACATAGTGATGCATTCGATGTGGAGCTTTCAACTATATGTGGACCTGTGAAAGGAGGTTTAAAGAGACATTTGAGTGATTAATGAATGGTGATCGCACTATTGAGAATTGCTGGAAACTAAGTGTTAAACTGTACTTTGATAATTGTAACTACGTGTAAAGTTAATTGTTTTCATAGTAAATGCCATAGTGCAATATTTGATGAACCCTTTAACTGTTGACATATTTGTCGAGATAAGCATGATAATGGTTATGATATTCATTCGTAATGTGAAACAATTTACGAGCGTGAACTTTTGAAGGGCGAAGAGCTCGCGATTTTTGAGTACAAATTGTAGAATACTTTGAATTAGTTGTAATTCAATGTTGTGAAATACATAAAGTGTTGAATGGTAACTTAGGCTTTCTCATTGCTTACTTGTTGATCCATCAGAAATTACTACAGTATAAGTAGATATTACTTGATGTTTGTTTGCTCCCTGGTTGGTTACAAATTGTGTTCTTGCTTATCAAGCGGTGCAACGGATTTTGGCCAGGTAATTTCTGTCCATTGAGTGTGTGTTACTGCACAAATGGATAGCCTTGGTGTTCTTGCAACATAATGGAACATTGCACTTAAGTCGTCAGCGACCATGTTCATTCTACACAGCAGCAGATTCCACCACAGGATGTATAATTATAAAAATGTTCACTACAATTGTTTATAACCAAGCGATTTTCGACTATCCACATTATTTGTCTCCGATCATGGATAATCTGGAGCTGACAATATACAGTAAGTCGTCATGTAACGCACACTCGCACAGCTCACATTCATTATTGCACACATTGTAATTATCATCCTTTCAATTTGTATAGTGCTCAATGATTTGCTAATAGGCACACTTTAGTTCCAACTTTTGTTGCTGAGTAAGAAAATGTGCCAGCTTCTTTTTGAAACCATCTGTAAACTTTAGTCCATCTGCATATCTACTTTACTTTTGTATGTGCATGATTTGTTTATTTCTCTAATCAGTAATTTACACTAAACAGTATTGTTTATGTCCGTACTGCTTATCACTACATATGCCTGATGGGACTCCGAAGACCGCCAAACTATTTGAAGTGTATTTGTTATCAGTCCGCATGCAAAGCTTGCAGTCAATGTGCTTCTTATAGTAACACAGCAGTGTTCAAAATTTGTCAAAAATGTACATATTTTATGTATTTTAAAATAATAATCTTTTCATTTGCTTTTCAATATTTGGTGCAAAAATGTTTGCAGGTTAAATGTGGATGTTTGACAAATTTTCACATTTGATGTTGGTAACACTGCACAGTCCCAACTGAATACCTAGTTTGCTGCTATTTCCAGCAGTGCACATTTTTTAACTGCATAGTGCATTAGTAGGTCCAATTTATTATGTCGTGTTCACCTATATTTTTCGTTTATTCTAAGTTGAAACCATCTTCTAAAAATAGTAAGAAAACACACACACTCTCACAGTGAAAATGGATGTTCTATATCAATTACATTAAGGTCAAAAGTTATCAGAAATAGGCCAGACACTAAATTTAATAAAAAATTATGCTATAATAAGAGTACAAAATGTGCAACACCACAGACTGCAACTAAAGTGGCCAACACTAAGTAATCTACAATAGAGGACATGGAGGAGGAGCTGCATGTTGTCTGGATAGAAAATCAGAACAGGCGGAATCCACCAGTGAATATAGCTATCATCCAGAACAAGGAATTGTTACTGTACCAATCTCTGAAGGAGAAAGGCAAAAGTTCGCAGGACAAACTGTTCAACATCAGTTGTGGATAGTTTGATCGTTTCAGGAGATGTTACAATTTACATAACATAAAAATTACAGGTGAAGCAACAAGTTCAGACGCTAGTGTAGCAGCAAGTTTTGTTCCTAATCTGAAGAAAATTATTGAAGTAGGTGGCTTTGTGGAGAAGCAGTTGTTCAATGTAGACGAAGCAGGCCTCTTCTGGAAACAGCTGCCTGTTCATACCTGTATCTCACAAGAAGATAAAACTGTGCCTGGCTTAAAAACACTGTAAGATTGCCTTACCGTCTGGTCGGTGGTAATACTTTGGAGGACTGCAAACTAAAGCCGCTGGTGAATGGAAAGTCCAGTAACCCCTGTGCATTTAAAGGGCATGCTCACGAATACCTTCCAGTGATTTACATACCTAACAAGGCTTGGATTACAGAAGCAATGTCCAATGAATGGCTGACTGTGACGCATTATGCCGTATGGTAGGAAATCTGAGGTAAGAAAAATCTGGACTTCCAAATTCTTCTTCTCATTGACAGTGCTCTATCGCATCTGATCACTGCCAATGAAGTTCACAAAAATGTAATAGTAGTTTTACTGCCTAAAACACCAATGATTTGATGCAGCCAATGGATCAAGGTGTTACAGCTGCTTTTAAAACATACTATCAACACAGTACATTCTGCCGGATATTACAGATGGCAATGGGAAACTCAGCATCCAGCATATCTGGTGAAGCTATTAACTTCCTAGATACTGTCCGGAACATCTCAAAGGCATGGGAAAAAGTGTCCGACGGATGTATGCATAAGATGTAGTACAAGATTTGGCCAGAAATGTTTACTGATGTACAGGGTTTTATTGAATTTGCTGAGAGTGAACCTGGAAATCATTGAAATCTCTCAGCAAGCTGGGTTTGATGAAGTTGAAGCAGATGATACTGAAAAAGTTCTAGCTGCTCTGGTTGTAGAACTATTAAACAAGGAGCTACAGATTTGGCTCAAAATCCGAACACTAACGCAGAAACTGACAAAGATGTGCTTATGCTTGAAAAGAATATCTCAACAAAAGTAATGGCAGAGACATTTAAACATATTGAGAAGGTCCTTGAACTGTCTGCAAGTGAAGATTCTGATCAAGAATGCAATTATAAGGTTCGCAGGGATGTCATGGATACAATCCAATGCTATGCCAACATCTATGGTGATATAAAAAAAAAAAAAAAAAACAGATGACTATCCATTCATTCTTTCAACCTGCAACTGCAACCGAAAAGGGAAGTGAAAGAGATTAAATGTTTCCATATCTGATTAAGAAGCTACAGGAACACTGCCATATCCATGATAGTGTTTTCTTTATGGTTTAAAAAGTTCTCTTTACTAAAAAAAATTACAGTTAAGGTTTATTAAATGCAAAGTTGTTTAAAGATTGACTATCATGTTTATATTTTTGTTAGTTTTCATCCATGTTCTGTGTTAAATTAACTTAAATTTGGTTGGTACAAATTAAGGTTTCAAAATTATGTAATTTTTTACTCAACTAACTCAGAATATTTCAGAATCTATACGAATACACATCTAGAGTCCAGACCACATACAGAATACGCCTGTGATACTGTAAGCCGAAATATGTACACATTTCTTCCAAAGACTAATATTTGGCTTGTTTTGGACATTGGTAAAGAATTTTAAAGAGTCCTTTCTAAATCAATGTTAATTTACACAAAAATGTTTTTATAAGCCATTCGGGATGAAGTGAGCACTAAAGATTCAAGACTTGAAAAAAAATCATTAGCTAGTACTGCATACAAATCTACGTTAACAACAGTTACCTTACTTGTATGGTTGGCAGTGAATTATTGAAGGCAGTTCAGCGTATTTTCCTATTTAAATACAATACTTAACTAAACTCTAACGAAATCGACCATTCTGTATTTCATATACGTTAAAGCTTTAATTTATGATCTTATTTAAGTACCTACTGACAAGTGCCAACAGAAAGTGACACGACAAGGTCATTAAAAATGTATTACTGTCTGTACACTGCAAGAGTTCTTCACATCACGTAGACAACAAGGTCATTACAGAAAATTATACACAACTTTACACAACAGCAAATGAAGTAAGAATCGGTTACGGCCTTTGTTAAGGAACCATCCCAGAATTCCCACGGAACAATTTTGGGAAACCATGAAAAAATTAAAATCAGGATAATCGAAGATGAGAATCAAACTTGGGTACTCCCGAATTTGAGTCCAAAATATTACTGTTGTGCCAGCTTGCTCGGTACCTGGCAGGCTGTTTCAGGTTGATGGTGCTTATGTGCTAAAAATGCTGGTGTACAAAATAGTGTGAAACCACAAGGAGACCTTCTAGTAACAGCTGTGCAGTACAGTGGTTGGTTTTAGAATGCACCCACATGGTAGACAGTCCGGTCAGATTTTAGACAGAAGATTGCATTTATGCTAGTTGCGATACATCTCAAAATTTGTCTACTGTTTCAAAAACTGGTAGTCTTTGTATGCAATCCATGTCACTTTATTGTAAACTCAAACATGACTGTTAATAATTCGCCACAAATCTAATATCTCCAGTCACACAATTTTGTGCAATAAGACAGCATCAGCTTTATTAATAATTAATGAAATGAACATATCAACAAATGATTCTCCTTTAACATTGGAATTACATAATATTTAATAAATCATTATTTTATATTTTTAAATAAAAGCATTTTAAAACCTATTTAAGAATGTATACTTTCCTCAACGATCACATCATTTCTGTGGTGGCTCGAGGGTTGTTGGCAGGGAGGGCCACAAGATGCCGAAAAACTGTACACTTGTGTGCATGGGCCGTCATATACCAGTGACCATGAAATATGTACAGGCTACTAATTATGTTGTGACCAGTCAGTAATAAGTGCCACCTACATACCAGCCTGTCAGTGGCTATAGCATCAACTAGTGCACAACCATATACAGTCCTCTGCAACTTTTGTTCCCTACCTGGCAACAACTTACGAGCCGCCACATAATTTTAAAAATGTTATCTTGTTTTCTGATTAATTTTTATACATGAAATCACCTAAAACTTTTACAGATCATTAGGGACAGCCTGTGTACATTGTAAGATTATACAATTATGACGCAACCTACAAAATAACTTTTTGCATGCACAGTGTGTGCATGTTTTAATTTGCCTTTAATCAATTTCTGCTGTATATCATTTTATTGCAAAGAAAAATACTTTATTTTACAGGCAATAGATGAATATCTTTGCTGGAAAGTTACTTTGACAAAAGCACTGTTTCCAAAATAAACCTGTTTTTGTGAACATTTTCACATATTTCGACCTTTACACGACATTAATGAAAGAAAACTTTAAAGCATGTAATTAAAGAAGCCTAGAACTGTCTCTCTACAGATTCCATTGCTTGTATGACTTTAATCAAATCAACTTTCTAATGACTAGATTACAATTAACTATGAATTTTTTTCATCTTTTATAACATTAAAAATGTTACAACAGTTATTTGTAAACTTATCTCAATTAAGCATCAGTTAATATACTATATTTATTAATACTCAGTTTTACAGTAATGCATACATTACTCAAAATATACTTACAAAAGACTCAAGGCAGACATTTATGTTGCGCTTTCTGATGCCCGACAGTGATTTGGTAAGTTTATGCAAATGCATACAAAGCATGCCTACCAAACCATGATTTGTTGGAGCTGGATCTGGACCAAAGTACCTACCCTAAGGAATGACAGACAAAACAGTAATCTAAGCCAAGAAATTTACCTGCTGTAAAAACTTAAGTTAATGAAATAATACGTCCTAGCTCAATTTCACAGATAAACCTAAATAACTGTATCTATGCAACAAAACAAGAATGTTCGATAAAAGCTAAGGTAAAGGTTATGTTAAGCAACTGTAATTCTGGTTTCACTATGTGACCAGTATGCCTTATGAAATAAAACAAAATATTTCATATAACTTTGTATTTACTCTTCAAGAGGAGTTACATTAAATCAAGTTTCCCATTTATTACAGCACTCCTTTGAATGATTACACTATTTAAAGAGGACACTAGCTTTCACAAGAACTTAATTAGCATTCACAAAGTTTTCATGCAACTACAGTAATTTACTATCCACTATTGTACTAAAGCGTAAGGGCATAACACATGACAAAAAATTTTACACCACTAATATAGCGCAGCTACATGGGTTCTTGTACAAACAAAAAAAAATGAAATTAGATATCATGGACTCTAATAGTTAATTATTTAAAGGTATTCAGCACAAAAATCTTTGTTATTTTATATTTGTACGTAACAGCGTTATGTTTTGTTTCAGGTAATCATAAAAGTTTTGCAAATACAGTAACAGGACAATTCCAAAATTTTCTGGTTCTAAATGAGTGTTTACATTATAACAAATGAATTGTAAATACAACCACTCTGAACCGAGCGAGGTGCCACAGTTGTAGTATTTTGGACTCACATTCAGGATAATAAAGCTTTGATTCCCAGCCTAAACATCCTAATTAATCGTTATCCATGCTTTTGCAAAATCATCCCAGCAGGTTATGGATTTTTTCGTACAAGGCGTCACGTGCAAGGCAGGCATTGTATGATGCTGAACCAAAAAAATTGATTATGTCATAAGTGCATCACAGTGCATATGATGTCTGAACATTTACACAAAATAACATGAAAATTGGTGCACCTAATACTTAAATGCTAGTTTTCCCTGCAAGAGACTGGAGTAATACATCTTTTTTTGTGACTCAACAAATTGCAAGGCTTCCTTGTCTATAAACTGTAACATTTTCACTGCATTGCAATTGAAACTATGTACTAAATTCTTATAAAAAAAAAAAAAAAAACTAACCTGCTAACATAAAGAGACATGCCCTTACTTGTATGGAAAATTAATGTTCCTTGAATGAAATGCAAAACTACCTCACTGTACAGTAAAATATCATATACATATAAGTAAAGTGTTGTACTGACATGCAAAATTTTCAGAAACAATGGGAAGATAAACATACATTAATGATGTGTCAGCCTGCAGCTAAGAATAGTCAAGTGGATAGTGTTACTGAAAGGTGACGCGGTTCAAATCAGACACCCATAAAAAATTTCAATATTATTATTCAACACAAAAGTTTGTTTAAATGAGAGGAAAAATATTCCCTTACTCAGGAATGTAATTTGCTCCCCTTATGTGTAAGTGAATTTAACTTAAATTTTTGTGAGTGTCTCTTTAATAATTACCATTTTTTATTGTGCAGTGCACAATTTCTCAGCAGGGCAATTCACTGACACATTTGTGATTGATGTCAAAAAAAATAGCTAGAGCAAATCTCCTCAATAACTTGCACATTTTGTGTTAAAACTAAAATTTTAGCAATTTGTGTATTACTATGTTGAGGCTGATAGTATGCTTTATGGTTTACTAAGGTTTCATTCCTGATGTGATAGTACCCATGAGACGTGTAACTGAATTGACATCAAAGAACAGTAGCAAAATGCACATTTCCCTAAATTGAATTTTAGATAATGTATGTATTGTGTTCACTGTAACAGTGAATCTGTGTTATGAAAACAGTGGTGGTAAATTCGTAGCCAATTTTTTTTTGCGAAAAATTTTGGAAAGAGGGATGTGTTCAAAATGTTAACAATTAGGGTTAGCAAAACCAATAACATTCTGATAATGCTTTCTGTATTAGTACTAGTAATTAATGTTCTTAATTATCGACACAATAACAATTATTAAATAATTTAAATTGCATAAACTATACTGTTGATATTCAAAAAAAAGTATAATAAACTTTAAAAAAATTGTAAGGATTTATGGGTAAGTGATATGGCGCCTGTACACACCCTGCCTCCTGCTGGCTGCATGCTGAAGCGGGCAGTAATATTACCTCACAAATGTACGACAAGGTTTCTTATCAACCCCTTCCCTTACAAATTAAATTACATAGTATTCATCTTAAAACATTATTTTATTATTACAGTTTTGATATCTACAAATAAAAGCCAAGGCACACATGGTTGTTTTTTATGTTTAGGTTGTCAAAATATTCATTTTGATGTGTTTGGGAATTTTTTTGTTTTAATGGGACCTTTTTTCTAGTTTAGTTTCCATGTGGCTTTTCCTTCTCGTTCCCAAGTCAGCTGGTTTATTCCAGCTTCTTTTATCCCCCTTCACTCCTTGGGCAGGGCAGCAGGCTGAGCTTCGGGACATGTGCGGGTGTGGCGAACGGTGGTCAGGGGAGTAGTCGAGAATTCCGACAGTGTGTGGATGCGTCACTTGTTCAGTTGGAGCGGAGAAAGCCAGGTGTAGGACACATGGTCAGGGCCGGTAGGCGAGAGTATTAAAGGATCACTGCCACGTTAAACTATTGGCTGGAAACAGTGAAGACATTCTACTGCCTTCAGCGTCCCAGAGTCTGTCTTTTCCCTGCTTGAAGTTTCAGGATTTCCAAGATAACATTAAATTGTTCTATGAGAATTCAGGTTGGACATGTGAGCAAGGACAAAGATAGGGTGACTGCCTTTATGTAACTTTTTCTGTGTCCCGCAACTGTAAGAGTGACTTTGTTTGCTTCATGCACCTCCAGTGCCTATGACGCAAAATTTATTATGAGAACTATTCTGCACCTATAATAAAAGCGAATGAAAGATATTTTGACAGGAAATTGCAATTGTGCTGAAAGTTTACACGAAGTGCGTTTTGTAATATAAACTCCTTGAATGTATGCTTGAGGAAGAATCTTGTTACCACGACTTTGGTCGGTATGATGTGGGACTTAAAAGTATTATTAACCTAAATACTCTCGCTCCCCCCTTTTTAATTAGCAAGTAACTTAATGATGCTTCTGGGGAACGAGTGTGAACACAAGAGAACTGTCTTCATAAGCACTAATTTTGTAGTGTTGTGTGAACTGAATATTTATTGGAAATTTATTATTTTATGTAATGGGGAGAGTGCACGCAGATAGACCCAAGAGTATTTTACGACCCATTGTTCTAGAGAAATTTAAAGTGTATACATGGATTTCCTAAAATTTTTATAAATCTTATGTTTTGTAGGGCGAACCCGTTTATGAGCTAATGAGTTTGTAAGTATGGGACACAGTGTTTCTAAGAATTGTAGTATAACCTGTTTGATTTCACCCAGGAAGAGAACTTGGGAGAGGGTTAGGCTCTGCTATTTCATTGTAATTGAACTGCTCGCTATCGGCCGATGGGATACTCTGGGTAGAGTTTGTGCTGAGGACAGTGGTGGTTCACGACTAAGTCATTGCATAATACACTATTAAACTCTGGTTGATAAATTTTCTACTAGAAAAGCACTCTAAGCCAAAGTTAACTCAGGATAGTGTTAAAAACATTAGCTTGAGTTAACTCTGAATAATATTTTAATGTTAAATACATTAGCCCTAGTTAATTTGCGACAATAAGGGAAGGGGTAAGTAAAGATAAGAAAATTTGGGATGTATTTAATTTTTTAATACATGTGATACAGAATCTAATTAATAATGACAAAATTTCACATAGGCTTATTTTCAGAGCAGCCAGATTTGAACCGACGTTCTTTAATTCAGCAGCTCTGTATGTTAACCACCCGAACAGTGCACAATGGTAAAAATTAGTACTTCTGCAACGTATTTACAAATTTTAACTCAACTTTAAAATAATTTTCCATTCAAATTAGGAAACTTTACCTTATCTTTTGAAATAAATTACTTTTGTACAGCACAGTTAAATGGTTTTAACCTTTCCCAACTTCTCATGTGGTTATTACATACATAAAGACTGCCCAGTCCTTTTCTGTTGTCTATTCTAGAGTTTTTGTACAGGCTAACACATACAATTATTTTAACCAGATGTGAAACAACATAATTTAGTGAATCTGTGTTCCATTTACTGTCAATATTGAGGTAACAACCGAACTGAAGTAGGTACACGTTATTGGACGCCTTAGCTAGGGATTGTGCCAAGGCCCTGTTATTTTCAATGCAGCACTTCATTACACACTGGTGGTCACATTTTGTCGTGGAACAATTTACCCAAGTCGCATCCACATTATGACGATGGGGTCAAACCAGATCTCTTAACCTGCAGGCAAATGTTGGGATGAATGCTCGCAATAAACTATGACCATCTCACTTTAACTTTACGGATTCTCTGAGTCCCCACTCTCTTCTCTAATGACCCTACTGTTGACAAAATGTTACAGCCTACTACCTACCTTATCAACAGTATTAAATTTTTCTTTACTACCATAAGTTTCTCACACTACTTTAAAAGCCCTTCATCGTCTTTCTCTGTAAACTATAGAATTAACAAGTTTTATACTATATATTAAATTGCGTACAATTTTGCAATTTTAGCACTCACCAAACTAATAGTTGTTCACAAATGAGAGTCTCTTATACAAACCAACTTAAGTACTGATATAATTCACATTGAGAATAATATTTAACACACCACTTTAAAAACATATTAAGTTTTTTCGGACATACCCCACTGCAGGCAAATATTGCCATGTTGAAGAAAATCCCACAATAAAACAAAAAACTAAGAAAGAAAAGCCAGTAAGCTGTAGTCAAGGGCATAAATCATACAGATAATTCCTGAATGGAATTTAGTCATATCCCAGAATTGAGTGAGTGAGAGATTTTGGCCAGCACTTAACATCGAGGTCTTTAGTGCTGATGAAGGGTGACATGATGTGAGTATGGAGTAGCGCCAGAATGAAAAGGGGGGGGGGGGAGAACGGAAGATTCCCGAGAAAACCTGCCGACCAACAGTATATCCTAGAAGATGGCACAACGACAAGATCAGATATAAACAACACAAAATTAATTCCTTAGTGGAATAGAGTCAAGTGGGCAAAGACGACAAAAGGCAGACGAAAAAATAATAAAACCAACAAAAATGGGGTGTACGAAAAAGGCACCAAATGGATGAACGACGACGACAACACAAATAACGAGAGACACGAACGAATGGACGTGAACACAGGCAAGACACAACACAGACAAAAAACTGACGGAAAATAGTAGGCTTCTCAAGACAACAGAGGCGATGTTTCGGGAACTGGTATCTGCTTCAGTCTTCAGCCACATGTGCAGACTGAGGTACTCCAAGAGACTGACTGTTTTTTGTCTGTGTTGTGTTTTGTCTGTGTTTACACCCAATCGTGTCTCTCAATATTTGTGTTGTCATCGTCGTTCATTTAGTGCCTTTTTTGCATAACCTATTTTTGTAGGTTTTACTATTTTTTGTCTGTCTTTGTTGCTTTTTTTGTGCCTTCCTTCTCCGGTAGACTATATTCCATTTAGGAATTAATTTTGTGTTGTTTATATCTGTTCTTGTCCTTGTGCCACCTTCTGAGATATGACTTAATTCCTTTCAGGAATTACCGGTATGTTCTATGTCTGTTGACTACAACTTACTGGCTTTTCTTCTTTTGTTTTTTGTTTTATTCTGGAATTTTCTGCAATATGGCAACATTCGCCCGCAATGACGTATGTCAAAAAAAAAACTTTTACGTTCATAATACGAATCCATTGAATGAATCGTAAAAAACTAACACTACTTTAATATATTATTTATTAAACACACAAATATACCAACACAACACAATTATATACCTAAAAACTATACAAATGTACAAAATTATCTTTACATTCAGTAATTTTTACTTATAAAAATATCCAGCCAACTCTTGACGATGAGTATAGTTGATTCACCAGAATCGACATTGGCTCCACCCCTTTAGCTGAGGGAAATCATAAAATAAAATTCACATATATTCTACTTATTCAGAAAGACTAAATGTACTCAACTTAATGTAATTTTACTGGAAATATAAAAAATGTATGCCCATGTTTGCACCGAGCAAAGGTGGCACTACAGTAACATGTTGGACTTGCATTTTGAGGACCTGGGTTCGATCTCCAGCCATACTGAATTTGGTTCTCTACTGTTTCCCGAAATAACTCCAGATGAATAATAGAATGGTTCCTAAACATAGGTCTTGGACCTACTTCTTCCCTAGTTTCTGTTCTTGTGTAACTGTGTGTGTAACAGTCTCTTAATGGCCTCACTGTCAACGAGATGCAAAGCCCAATAAAAATAAAGGATCCATGTTTGTACGCCATGCATTAAAATTAAAGGTCAATGAATAAACTGAACAGTTCAACAAAAATCTATGCATTTGTATCAATTTTGTGGACGTCTCCTGAGAGAGACTTTGGAAAATATCAGTAGCTTACAGCTGACATGTTGACTACAATGTGCTGTAACAAAATTAAGGTGAAACCGGTTTGAATTTTGTATTACCAAAAATACAATGCATATAACTGGGCCTGGCGCTAAGGTAGACTCTTGCTTACTCATCACTTGTCTCATTGCCTCCAAGAGCAAAGTACTCAACTGGCATCAGTCTTCCAATTGAGGATAATTCTCAAGGTTATATTTCATAATTATTTTATTTACTTGTCTGAAATAAAATATACCACGTGTTCCTACCTTCTATCATGGTCACAGTGTCAATGACAGGAGGCCAGGGTGAAGGTTAGGCCAGCTACTCAACTAGATAGCCGAACCTGTCACTCGCCAGCTCGAAGAATGAATGAGGTGAGGTGAGTGTGGAGAAGCAACAGAATGAGAAGGGCGAGGTAACAGGAGTTCTAGAAAACCTACTGGCCAAGGCAACATCCATCTTTTTCCACATGTGAAAAATCCATGATTGAACCCCATTTATTGTCTGAAAGACAAACAATGATGGTTTTCATAATATAGTGCCTTAAAGTCAAAATTTCTGAACATTAATGCCTTACACTGCAGTGTGTGTAATAGAAATATTACTTCTTGCTACCTGTTATCTCACACACATCCACACAAGAACACATGCACAAACACAAAAAAACATGCACGCACATGTACACACACACATTAAAATAGTTTCATAAAACATTAACAAATAATGAGTGAGCAATGGTATTTTATGTTAATCAAGTAGCTAAACACAAATATTCCACAACAGTTGAAGGTTTCCATTACTGATTAAATACGTTTTAAGGATTATTCTTGGTACAGAAAAAATATTGTTGCAAACATATTATTGTTATTAATGGTGTATTACTGGCAACGTGAAACTGCCAGTACTCACCAGTTGTATGTGACGATAACAGGAAATACAATTTAGGCACTTTGCTAAGTTAATTATACATGTTGGAATGTAATGCTTACACCTTTCACAAATTTTAATGGAGAGATTTTTGCAGTCCTGAATTTTTGTATTTTGTGTCATAACATTCCTTTCGGGGAAATTTAAGAAACTTTAACCTGACTGCAGAATAGCATACATATTGGTAGAATTTTAGACATCTTAAACCTTTGTTTGCAGTTGCTATTGTTACAGATCTAATTGCAGTTAAGAAAGTAATAAGAATTTTCTAACTGCAATTAGATCTGTAGCAATAGTAATGGCAAACCAAGATTTATGGTGTCTAAAATTCTATCAATATGTATGTATTCTATTCTGCAGTTCGGTTAAAGTTCCTTAAATTTACCCAAAATTCAAGACAGGAACAATTTCTTCATTTTAATGAAGAAATAATATTATTTGTGACCATATGGTACATTTTAACTACTCTGAGATAATGTTTTCATAGTCATTTTCCAAAAAAAAAAAAATAAATAAATAAATAAATAAATTTAGAAATTGTGAAAGCATGAATTACAAACAGCCATACAGAATTCACAATCAAAATTTCTTATATTAAAAGTCAACATTATAAAATCATTATGCTAAAAGGCTCAAATCTGTTCAACTTTAAACAATACACATACAAAATAGGTGAAAATTTAATAAAGTTAAATAAACAAAATATTCAAAGACTTTGCGACAAGGTAATGGTGGTACTACTTTATGAATGCTGTGAAAATATAGTCTTTACCATGGTAATTTTATGTGTCTAGATTTTATACAGAAAAATGTTTAGTAGAAGTTATATAAAATAAAGTTATGCACATAAAAATGCACAACAGAACTCTTTAATAACAATGGTGTTCCAAATGACATTGACAGCAATTCAGTGTTCTTAAATTAAATTACGTATAGTGTGCAGTGTACATTAAGATTTAGCATGCTTGTAAACAACACTTGAAACAAGCATAATCCCCAAGGATGTAACACTTGAAACAAGCATAATCCCTAAAGATGTTACACTGAAAAATGAAACAACTATGTAATAGTTTATAACTACCTAGTCAGCTGACAAAGCCCAAAAACATACATTACAAGAGGTATAACCACTGGTGAACTGTCCAACCCAGACTCTGATTTTATTCCAAAAAGTTAAAAAATTTCAAAAACCCGGAGGACTCTAAAAAAAGAATGACTTTTGGCAGACACACCACTAAAAATTGGAGACCAAGAAAAACACTCAAAAACTGTCCAAAATATGATTATACTAAGTTCATATAAGGACTAATTTTGATGTGCATGTTCAAAGAATGACTAAATCTCTTCAGTAACTTATCTACTTTGAGAAAATTGTAGTTTTAAAAAAAATTTCACAGAAACAGAAGCACTCTCGGAAACACTTGTTGAACCCAATTATATAAACGAGGACAAAGAAAATCTGTTTCCAGTTACAGAAATAACAATTATATCAAGTAGATCCTACAGCCAGATAAATGTTTCAGCTATTTTTACATCCTTTTCTTATCTTTGCAAATTAGAATTTCAGTTCAGGATGAATCACCACTATTCCACGTAAAATCGTGAACCTCTCTTCCTCATCTGACTAAATGAATAGCGGCACAAATTCTGTTCGTCCTTTTTAGGTAATAACACAGTGATCACGACTTACATTGACTATATTTGTTGCTGTCACTACCTCCAAAAACCAGCAATTCAAATAGCAGGGTGCTTACTTGGCCGGTAGTGTAACTAATGTTTAAAACAGCAATCAAATAAGTAAAATTAACTGCAGTCTGCTTCAGAATTTGACCCAGTTCCATTATTGCAGAAACATTTTTACTGCAGCGAAATTCACAGATTATACTATGTTTTATTACTCCAATTTCTATTGCCCAAAAATGGGGATCACCTTATTATCACGACTTATGACTACAATTAAGTGTTTTCTTAATAATGCACAATTTTTTGACACTTCACATGTGTTGATGTAACATAAAATCACGTGGAAAATAGGTTTTAATATTTAAATGTGGCAAGAGTAAATTGAGTGTTCGTCCAATGCATAATTTGTATTTGTTTCTGGATTATGTAAATGAAGCATTTTCAACAGATAGAATGAACATATTTTTAATCATGCTTTATTTGGTAAGATATTTAATCTGTTAAACCAACACAATATAGTAGAATTTATGATTTATGTTTCAATAGTAATAAATAAAATTCTTCTAGCCTTCTATTTCACACCAAAAATTATTTTTTCCTCTACAACAAGTGAAAATGTAGGGGTCATCTTACATTTGAAATCATCTTATTTTCCGGTAAATACAGAAAATTAGAACAGTCATGCAAACAATTATTTGAGACACTGAATAAGGTTTTAAAGCCAGCATAAATACTGTGTTATTATAAGAGTCAGTAACGAAAATTTTTCATGGTTACTGATAACTCTATTTATATTATTTACATCCTTGCATTAAGAGGTTGTATCCTACATTATTTTGGTGGTTATTGCAGGTCTAAGGTCATTATCTTAGTTAATACCAAGCTATGTTTGCAAAAGAGCCTTAATATTAGCCAATACATGCTTTAAATTTTAGATATTAATTAAATTATAGGTTATTAAATGTTTCGTTTCACTTACAATGTAATCTGAGGACCATTTTGTATATGAAATTGAGTATTTTATTAACCATTAGTATGCATTCTGTGGCATATGTCTGTATTTTTTTGTTTATTATTAGTAATACCCCAAAACATTTGTTCACTCTGCCACTTACTGAGCAGGCAATTTCACCAAGCATCTGAAACGAAGACTGTGTACAAATAAAATGGAAAATTATATAAATAAACAACTAAAGAAATTCATGATGCCTCATAGGTTCAGTTACCAACTTAATAAATATGGTAATAATAACTGGGCTAACATTATATTAAAATCAGTTATTTGTAAACAGGATCTGGATAGTGACGCCAATCTGGCCGATGATGGAACTCCGTGCTGCCTGAACCAGTGAGTGGCTGGGAGGTACGTGTGCCGACAATGGGTGGGGTGGAAGGAGTACATCGCAACCAATTCCTCATATTCCCCCCATCCACCCCTTGAGGCCTTACTGCCACGAGAACGGAAGCTGAAGCTTCCGTAACTCAATGTATGTTTGTAAAATCAAATGCATTTCGACACACTACTTGCAAATAACTTAAACAGATGGTGGGGCACATTTGTCTGTTTCAGTTAGGCTCTGGACTCGTATTTAAGACTGTCTGGAAGGGGGTGGGGTAGTTGCCATACTTAATATATTACGTGTTTGTGATCAGTAGGGGAGTTAAATTCCCAGTTGTTCTGGGAACTAGCTTAATTCAACATCCCAAGGTAACGGTTCCGAAACTGTGCTTGACTGTCTCAATAAGCATTTATTTAACCTACTATGATCTTATAATTAACTGCTCAAGTGGCTCCAAATGTCATTTTATGTTCGCTAATCTAGATACTAAACAAGGATCGTTACGCTGTGACTACCCTAGTCACACAGCTTTCAGAGCTTTGCTATATAAGAAATTAAATATACAATGTCTTCAGCATGCATTAATTAAAATACATTATGTTTTTCTATTATCTTTTTAACATTACCTCTGACTTACTGTGCTCGCACATTATGCCATATTTATACTGCAACCATTTAGTCATAAATGTGTGTAAAAAAGTTAAAATATCCAATTTGTGTGTCCTTTTAGCTGGTTACAGACGTTCCCGACAAACCTTCTTGACCCTGACTACTGCAAAAAAATATTATGCCGCTATTACTTCAGTTTGTGCAGCTTGTAGAGATATATAATGTTATACTAGAGGGATTGGACTACCAAAAATTTTATGTAGAACCTTACCTTTACATTTGCACAGGAAATACTATCAAGTTGTACAACATCGAAGACAGAAGTACGAAAATGTGGAAGAATGCCGCGTCTAGCAACCATGTCTCAGTACGCCCAGATTTTGTATAAATGGAGTTATGTTGAAGACGTTTGGATCGGATGATCCTTTCTGATGTGTTGTGATTGGTCAGCTGGGTTGTGAATGGCTGCAGTCGGCTGTTCGCCGTGCCCCTTCCTGCAATGTTTCCCGTGATCAGCAAGCCCCCAGTGTTTCCAGTATAGGGGGCAGTGCTTTCGTTATAAAGGTATTCTGTTGGAGCGCTGTGTGTCTACTTCCGCCAACGTTGAGACTTTTTGCTATTTCAACTTCAACTTTCGGTGCTGTTTCAAGTCTCCCACCACAAAGAAGACTGTGACTGGCGCTGTTACACTGGGGAAGGGAGCCACTTTGACATATAAATATGAGTGTAAAGTGACACTATGCCAGAGATGGCGCTGCTCAGAATAAGTTAAGCATCGGGTTAGATATTTGGTGCAATTTCTGCCTAAAATAATTAATAAATTTATACCCAATGGGTCTAAACAAGATAACTTAGGTGTTGAATAAAATTTCTAACTGTTGGTTATATTTATGAGATGTCATGTAAGTTTCTGTTTAAAGTCTTGTAATGAATTATTTTCATATTGGTGCATGGCAGTCACCGTAAAATTAATAGGAGATTTGCATTAGTGAAGCCATATTAGCTGTTAAAGAAACTGGAGAATTTTGCTTGGTGTACTGGCGCAACTGAAAATTAAATTTTTTTATTACTGTATTATTTTTAAGTCTTGTAAATTTTTTTTCATGAGAGGAGCCACATTAGCTTTAAGGAATTTTAAAGGAAATGTACTTAAACTATTTGCCTGTATGCTTTATCCCAATATTTATTCTTTCTGTGTGAATTCTAGGAGCCACGTTGGCTTGAGGGAAAGTACAGCGTTATCTTTCTCTTTAATGTTAGTTTGGCAAAACATATGACTGTGCTATGTATATTTTTGATAGTTTATTCTTTCGAAAATTGGGCTTTGGTGCATAAAAAATAAATAAGAGGTAAAATGGCCTTAATTATATTTTGAGATAATTATGACAGAAACAAAATTGTTACCCATTTATTAATTTTGGTAACTCCTATTATTTAATTTCAATGAAATTACTGAAAGATTTTTATCACTTGTTTAGTACTCTTTTGAGTCAAAACTTAGGATTTGTTTTGCTACTGTGGGGTGTTCACTTTGGTGGCGATCTGGCAGTTTTCTTCAGGGCCCTTACGGGCATACTAGCATCCCAGTCTTTCAGAAACATTGACACAATTTGACACAACAGTAATAAGGAGAGGAAGCAGTCATGGCCTTTTTAAAGAACTGCCTCATATTAACCTGGAAAAATTTTGGGTAACCAGGAAAAACCAGAATCAGGATGGCTGGATCTGGGATCGAACGTGGATCCTCCCAAACACGCTACTCCAATACATTACAGTTGCACAACCTCGACCACATTTTTCGTTGCAATGGGAAGTATTTTAGTTGAACGTCTACATATTAATGTTAAAGATGTTTTTAAACAAATAATTTGCGATAATGGCTGGTTAATCATTATGTGTAATATATTGTTTCAGTTTGTTTGTCAAAAGAAATTCAGAAAATGCATTTTAGTAGCCACTGTAAATCCTTCCCTTATAACATCTCAAGTATATTCAGGAGAAATTAAACAGCTCAATCAAAATAAAACTTGGTAAATCAAAGAAATGAATACAACATTATACAGGATAGTGCTGAACTCTACCGACAAACATTGGCAGGTGATTGCTTATTATAAAACAAGCAGAAATTATATTTTACACTTTTCACCTAAATTTATTATTAAAGAAGTAATGAGTCTCTGAATATCAAAATTTATGATCGTATTTCCCCAAAATAACAGCAACTAAATGGCATAAAAAACTATATTTTCAGCAGTGCTTAATGCTATTGGAACTTTCAAACCAACATCAAATACAAATTGATACCTTCCACCCTTATGAAAATAATAGGGGTGGCTACCTTCTAATTGCATAGGCTACAACTATTTTACCGTCAGGATTTTCGAACATTTTAAGATGTTTCATTGAGAAATGAGACCCTATGTAACAAACAAATGTCCTCTTGTTACAACTGTATAGAACATACTGTTTATGCTCAAAACACACCTGAATACTTGCGCAGACATACAGAGCCTAGAGCATAGACTATCCTGCAAACATCCCGGTAATGTGTACAGTGCACAGACGATGATGGACATTCACTGTAAACAACAAGTACAGCACTGTTAAAGAAGTCGCAGATCAGTTTGTTGCTAGCATTCTGCATACATATTGTAGCAGTTGTGAACAAAAACGGGAAGTCCCAAGCAGCTCAAACACCTGTAAATGGTATTGTGTTTGTCATGCTGACAATAAACCAAACACAAATAACTTCGTAAGGTGTACTTGAAAAAGAAAAATAATAGTACAGTGTCGGTACCAGTGTTATTTCTCCAAAGTATGGCAGCTACAACTGCCACAGCGTTCTAATGGTCACGATGCTTGTCTTCCTATAAGGCGATACAGTTTTTATTACCACCGGGGGTCTCACCAATTATCATATGTGGGAACTGTACCGGAACGATGACGTAGGCTGGTGGCTTTTATCGTAGATCTCCCATTTTCCTTATCGTCCATTCCCACTGCAACTCTATGTTCACACCATGTCACCCCTCTTTGGCTCTCAAAATCTTAAATATTAGGAGCCGTCTGAATCGCTTCATTCGTTCCGTCAGTATTCCTATAAGAAATTCATTATGTTTGTTGCTAATTCCTAAGTTACAAAAATGCTTTTATGTTCGTTTTTTGTGGCTGTTAATATTTTTATTTGTTTGAATTCAATACCTGTGTACAGTACAATGGCATACAATGCCAACAAGAAAAGCTTTGTTTTTTAAATGCATCTGACCCACAATCGTAACCTGCACAACTACTCCTGCATGTGTATTGCAAGTAGCCTACACGGCTAGACACTTCCTGTCTATTACGCATGCATGCTACTTCTTTAAGGAGTTTGGCGAAAACTGTTTATTTCAACCAGACTAAGCTCTCCGAACTGTTTTGTATTTGCAATCACACCCATGTTACATATTAAGAGAATATCATAACCTAAGGCATTTTTAAAGGTGTAACATGCCCAATTTATTGCTATGTCGTGTGGGGATCCTAAACGTTTATGTAAATCAATTACTTTTAAAATCCTGACTTCTGGGAGATAGCATGCTTTAGAGAAGCAACATTGATACCGACACAGTAATATTTTTTTTATTTTTCAAGTATTACGTCACGAAGTTGTTTGTGTTTGGTTTATTATCAGCATGAAGAATACAATACCATTTACACGTGTTTCAGCTGCATGGAACCTACCATTTTCATTCACAAATGTTACAATATGTACGTAGAATGCTAGCAACAAACTGATCTGCAACTTTAACAGTATTGTACTTGTTGTTTAAAGTGAATGTCCACAATTGTCTTTATGCTGAACACATCACACGGATGTTTGCAGGATTACCAATGCTCTAGACTCTGTATGTCTGCACAATACTCAGGTGTGTTTTGAGCATAAACAGTATGTTCTATACAGTTGCAACAAGAGGATCTTCATTTGTTACACAGGCCTCATTTCTCTAATAAACAGCCTTCAAATGTTCGAAAATCCTGACGGTAAAATAGTTGTAATCAATTAAAGGGTAGCCCACCCCTATTATTTTCGTAAGGATGGAAGGTGTCCATTTGTATTTGCAGTTGGTTTGAAAGTCCCAACAGCATTACGCAATGCTGAAAATATTGTTTTTTATGTCATTTAGTTTCCAATATTTTGGGGAAATAAGATTATAAACGTTTATATTCAGAGACTCATTACACACTTAATATAAAGTTTAAGCAAAAATGCAAAATATAATTTCTCCTTGATTTATCACAAGGAATCACCTGCTGTTTGTCGGTAGAGTTCAGCACCATCCTGTATACAGCAATAGTGTTTACTCACGTGGCCATGGCGTCAGAACTGATTGCATGATAGGGAAATCAGCTGGTTTTGCACAAACAGTTATAGTCTGCAACTAAGCTCAATACATTGGTTCATTATTTAATATGGTACGGCAAGACAAATGACTGTACCATTAACACCTGCCAAGATTCCTTGCAACCAGCGACTTTCAAATGAAAATTAGTAGCGTAACAGAGTCATTCACTTAAAGTTCACGCCTACTATTTAGTATTATCTGTATTTATATTGCCACAATAGTAAAAATAGGTGATTTTTTTTGGTTTTTTCTTCTCATCCATACTCAAAATAAGTGGTAAAGTTATTTTGGTTGATAATTTTATAAAGATTATTCAGTTTTCGGAAAGTCACTTCTCTGCAATTAGGATCGTGGAGGTCTAGAGTGTTCTGTTACAATTTCTCAGTTTGAGTTCTTTTTAGTTCATTGCAGTGCTTGTAGAGTCCTTTGTGAGTTCGTAGACATGTGTGTGGTGATGTATGTTGCAGTGTCGCCAGGCAGTCGTGCACTGTGCGTTTTTCTGGTACTTTTGGGATTCTCGGCCTTCCGGGGGCACTGGACGCCTCTGTCAACACTCCCCCACTTCCATGTCCCACATTAACATCTGTAGTAGGGCAGATGCACGGGCAGGGTTGCATAGAACAGTAGATTTCTGTTGTGCCTGTCCAGGGCAGTCCCTAACTAGCGCATGCCCTGTGGGACAGAGAGAGTGAATGTCACACCAGTCTGGGATGAACCGTGCATGATCATTCCATTGGGGAAATTATCAAATGTTTCAAGAGGTGCGACCAGGTGTTATAAATACCTACCAGCCATGTTTTGGCGAGCTTTAGTTGTTTTCGTTTCTTTTGATACTTTGAGCTTTTCGGCAAGCATGGCGATACCCCGATATACTCCGATGGGCGAGGCGTAGGTCTAAATGCTGATAATGCCAGATGGCCAGTTCAGCTTTGTTAGTTTTAACATTTTTTTAAAATTAGTATTTAAAAATAAATAGAATGTGAGACGTTTTGCCATTAACTACAGAAGACATCAAGTAGCCTTGAGATGAATGGAACTTGGCTGGACAGAGAATATCTACACCGTAAGTATTCTTGGTCATGTTCAAAGCAAGAAGCATTAAATTTGACTATATACTTATATCACATGGCAGTTGTTTAGTGGTGAGCAAGGTGTACTACTGAAGACTTAGTTCCTTGCCTGTTACATGATACTGGCTGGATTATACTTGCCTCCACCTACCTGTTTAATGATACCACAGACAATTCAGAGTTGTGTATAGTCACTGTTTCACACCACTTGTCTTTGACTACGTTTCACCACTGGTATCAAGTATAGGCAGGTAGGAAACACATCATAACATCTCTTCAACAGTGACGTCATCAGACACCAATCAAATAACTCATATAGGCTGTTTGGAATAAAGTGAGCACTTGAAAAAGCCCTGCTTAAGTTCTATTTTCAGCCAATTCATATCTTTCCGAACGTAACGGCTAACAATGGGAAATGTCTAACCTATCTGGACACGTCACTTGATGGTTGCGCGTGTAAGGTTAAATTGTGCAGTCTGTAGGAATTTATGTAGTTTGATAAAAAAAAGTTTATTACTCATAGAAAATACAAGAATGTCGATTTTAGTTGATTTTAATTCAGTAATGTTGTATTAAAATACGAAAATACACGGAACAATATTCGGCAATTCGCTGCCAACCGTACATGCAGTAAGGCAACTATGGTTAATGTTAAATTCAATGCAGCAACGGCTAGTGATAATTTTCAAAAGTAAAATTATTAGTGCTCACTTTATCCCGAATACACTATAGGCTACTCAGGAACAAGAAGAGAAAAGACCTCGGCCTGCATTTATTAAGAAATCATCTCAACATTTGCCTAACTGATTCGGAAAACATGGAAAACTAAATATCAGAAGAGCTGGATCAGAAATTGAACCCAGTCAATCATTCCAAATGCAAGACGCAGTGTATTACTACAGTACCACCTCACATGGTTTAGCAAATACTAGTTGATATGTATTTAGTCAACAGGCAGTGAGCACAAAACAGCAGAATGGGATGATGAGAACCACTACAGACTTTCATCACATTCAGGTGAACGAGATATCCACCCTCCTGAATACTGCTTAGTCCACTGTCCCTGATCCTATAGTGATGTCACTATATACTAAGAGGCGCGTACAACTCAACAGTGCACACGTTCACCTTCCATGTTGACAACCAGAGATTATCTATTGTTACAGAGGGTCGTACAACATAATTGTCACCATCACACCAAAATTCCAACTTGAAAGATGTCCTAATCCAAGTAGTGTCATGTGTAGGATTATTGGGCCTTTACACAAGAAAATTTTCAGGGCCCCATACCATTTCAGATCTACTATCTCTCCTTTTTGATTCACATATTCATTTTGCTCGATTATGTTTAATATCAAACAATATTATTTGATAAGACATTTTTGTGTGTTTACGTAAAAAACACACAAAACCCAACAAATTAAAAAAATCCTAAAGATTCTGGGCCCCTGCGCATTTGTCCACTTCCCATTGTTGGTGGCCCTGACTATTAACATTTGGCAAGAAATTTGGGAACTTAGTTTACTTGGCAAAGTAGCTGTCCATAAGTCACACATTACACAGGCAAAAACCTGAAGCTCCCTTTGTGGTGTAAGTGGAGGACGGATAATTTTACAGCAGTGTGACAACTAGTTCCACAAGTAGCTTCAGCAGAGTCCTGAACTGAATCTGTGGGACATCTCTGGGATGTTTTGTAATGCTGACTTTCTGCTAACCTACACAGATTCATGTTGATGCCACTTTTAATTTGGCACTCTTATGAGAAACGGACTAACGGTGGACGGACACTGTATTAACTACAAGTGTTATGGATGAATGGTATCCTAAAACTTAAACTTCACTTCAAAGTGGGTGTCCAAGCAAACTTAACTGCATAGCATATGTTGAAGTACACATGTAGGCCTACGCACACGTAAATGCACATGTGCACACACACACACACACACACACACACGAACCTCTACAGATTAACAGAATTAATACATAAGGCCTCATACATTTCAGCAGTTATAATTTTATTAAAACAAAAACTGATCTGCAATAAATCCAGTAATGAACACACATTCTGAAAGACTGAACATTGTTTTGTAACTGATGTGAAGAATACTTACATGCAGGAAACTTACCTCAACATCATTCAAATCTGTATTGTCGACATCTTCCACCAGCTGATTTTTATTCCCAGAAGCTGTCACATTGTGTTGCACAGTTGGCGAAGGTGGCTCAGACTGATCAGAAAAGCGAGACAGCCATAAATATTTCAAAATTTTATAACCAACCAGGCTTCCAAAACCAAGCAATAAGAGTACTCCTGTCACTTTTGCTGAAAAAAAAAAAAAACAGATAAACCATGCTACATCAACTTATGCTGTTCATTCAAATCAGAACAGTAACAACAAAATAAATTACAGTAAGTCCTCAATTTACATCGAGGTTATGTTCCTCTAAAGAACGACACAAACTGAAATGACTTAAATTCAGTCAGACCAGCCAGCCTTGGGCTACAGCCAAACATCAATCTGTCGGCTCGCACCGCACTGGGCGAGTAAGTCATAGACAAACAGTGAATTGATAGCATGAGTAACAAGTCTAACCACTTACCAGCTTTTCGGCACAGTTATTTTAACTTTAGCATATTAAACAAAAGCCGGATCTAGAGAAAGGCATGGCAGGGGCGAAGCGTGCCCGGGCGGCCGATTAGGGGGCGCCAATGGTGCAGATAATGTTCATTCAGGAATAAATGGAAAGAGGAGATGATGGAGTGCACAATTCTTGCCCCAAGCATTAAAAAAATGCAATTATTTCACAAACATAAAATACAATGACATTCTGCAGCGCACACATTTTTTATTTAAAAAAAAAAAAAAAAACACAAAAGTGCTGCACCGCGTGTTTGTTGTGTCTTTGGCATGACTTGTTTATCTCATGCATGCTGGCTAGCTCAAGTTGAGAAAAAATGGTCTCGAGGAGAGCTAGAAGCCAGTAGTTGGCCTCCTTTCCTTTACGCTAGGCAAGCAGGAAGCAGCGCCAGCACCCAAAGATGGCAACCACAAACTGATCCGTGGACACACACACATGCACGTACCACACACACAAAACCTGCACAAAACTGTTTGGCATTTGTACTACTAACAAGTCAACAGTGTGACTAAGTTAACAATAGCACGTCTAAAATTCTGTTCACGTGACTGATTATCCATGGGGAGATACAAAGAGTAGGGCAATAAACTGCTGTGCCATGCTAACCTATGTAGGCAGGCGTGCATTTGGTAAACTGGCAGCATCTCTCATAACTTATGATGAGATAGTACCAAGTACATGTATCAAACACTAACTATCATGAACAAATAATATGTAAAAGTACTGTACAGGCCTCAATTTATGTACAGTATTTTGGTTGTATCAAACAGATCAAAGAGGCGTAGGGAACATAGTAAAAGAGGTTATTCTGAATGGGCTACTTTGAAAAATGGGTATTCAA
The DNA here is from genome assembly GCA_003012365.1 of Medauroidea extradentata. Classification (NCBI taxonomy): domain Eukaryota; kingdom Metazoa; phylum Arthropoda; class Insecta; order Phasmatodea; family Phasmatidae; genus Medauroidea; species Medauroidea extradentata. The sequence continues at coordinate 7,477 of PNEQ01134551.1, read as the reverse complement.
ACACTAGCGACGTAAATCGATATGACATAAATTGAGGACTTACTGTACAGTACATTCTCGCCCTGATAATATGAATGAGTGTGTGCAAGGAAAAATATATACGTAACAACGAACACAAAACCCAACTTAATACATTTTAAAATTAGAATAAGTCAGTGGCAAAGTGCTACATTTGACATTTTTTTAAGTGGGCTTAATTCACATTGTTTGGTAGTGGGCCATAAGAGACAATTATACACAACTATACCCAAGGACATGAATTGGGAAATTGGCCATGGCCAGCATTAACGTGTAACAATTTCGGGAGACCATGGAAAATTGAAATCAGGATGGCTGGAGGTGTGAATTCAACCTGGGTCCTTCCATATGTAAGTCCAACATGTTACTGTTGCACCACCTCGCTCAGTATTAATCTAAAGATATTTCTTAATGGAGTTTCTGTGACATCAAGAAACTCTTGAGGCAGTGACCAGTAGTCAATTTTTTTAAATTTGCAATGTGCAAAATTTAATTTAAAAATATTCATCACTATGTTGACACAATAATTATTTTCAGTTGGTTTCATGATTTTACATTTTCTTGTGCTGTGAATTACAAAACCACAGAAAACCCTCAAAACCCAGAAATATTTAACTGCCCTAAGAAGCATCTGTACCTGGCACAGGGTTCCGAAGCTTCGAAAAAAAAACTAGAAAAATTGGGGGGAAGGGGATAGGAAAAAATTATTTTTTTTTCCATTGATGTAAAAAATAGGAAAAGTAGTTTTTTTTTTTCCATTGATATAAAAATGGGAAAAATTTGATTTTTTTTTCATCAAGGTGAAATATTATGGAAAATTGAAAAAAGTGCAATAAAAATAATCTTACAATTTCTGAATGACAAATCTGGATGTTTAGTAACTGTAACACAAAGTTTCAAAAATAACCACAACAAAGTTGGTACAGTAAAATAAACAATATGCACATAATTTAAACAGAAATAGTTGACCAACACATACTCATACACAACTTACAATCTCTGCCAGGAAAACAGTTTCAATTATAACAAAAAACCCTTTGTAGTTCAAATTCATGAGTAACACCCTAAGATAATTATTAATTATCTTGCTGCTTTTATCAACTGGCTGAGTGGTTTATTTTGCTGTTGTTTAACATTTATCAACTTATTGATTTGCCATTTTTTTTTCCACACATACAATTGAAATGTGAAATTTGACACTGATTATTGTTTGCCAGGTGTTCAGTTACGACTTACGATGGTGTCCGTGTGTTCCTGATTACTAGTAAACAAGTTACTTAAATTACAGTAATGTGATGCTTCTGTAGTTCCCCCTATTTTAAAACTGTAAAGTACTCATGTTTGCATTCTTTCCACATTCATACACCTTGCTATAGAGCGTCCCAACCTTAGATAGCAGTACAGAGCTTATGGCGTGCACTGTTGCCAGATCAAAGTCATGTTACGAAGTTCAGGATGTGAACTACTTCAGATTTTTAAGCTTTAAATACTATATTCTTTATTATTCTAATTGATATTACAATGTACATAGCATCACACTTCAAAATATGAAATTAATAATAATTTGTATTACTTTATAATAAGAAATAATTCTCATACTCCATTTATACTAATTCACTACATGAATTGTAACGGGCACTTCATTAAGAAATAATTATCACATATCATTTAATCATTATAGCTACTACTGAGAAAACATAAGGTTTCTTCAACTTTAGTAGCTTCTGTCTGAAGACAACAACATGATTGGGGTAGTTAATGATTATGAAATTGATCATTCAAAATTAATGTAGCGTGGGAACTGTAAAATATGTCTGTTTTTTACACTATTATGGTCTACTATAAATTTAAAGTCGGAGAGGAGGATATTATTTATTTGGACGTTTTTACGTGTCCTTGAACAGCACAATGCTTTAGAGGAACACTGGGAAAATGGGGAAGGAGTCAGCGAAGGTCTTTGTTAAGGAACAATCCGAGCATTCGCCTGGAGTAATTTTGGAAGACCCTGGAAAACAGAAATCAGGATGGATGGAGCCGGGTATCGAACTTGGGTCCTCCCAAATGCAAGGTGAGAGTTAAATTACTGCTCCATCGTGCTCTGTACCACCGATCCACCACGCTCGGTTATCAAACAAATGAGAGTACATTTATGTTCTGCCTTCATGTCAACATAGGCACTTATTTCCACTACTTCTTTGATAATTATGCAAATGTCCATATAACCGTGTACTGCAATCTAAGCGCGAGATGCTCTATAGTAAGTAAACATTCAGAATGAATCAGATAGGCCTTTTCTCCACTTTCTCCTCATTTCAATTACCTTATATAAGTTACTATATACTATTTTGCCACCACAGGTTTAGTATGATTTCACAATGATTTTAACAAAATTTTTCAGAAAAAATTTGGGGAAAAAAAACTGTTTTTTTCCTTCCATAAGTTTTTCTGGAAATTTTAGAACCCTAACCTGGCACATGAATGGTGTTGTAGAATGTTATGCCTGACCTTTTTATGCTAAATCACTAAGCTTATTCTCATTATATTTCCCTCCAAAAATAACACAACCTTGAAACAATTCTTCTAAAATTACCACATGTATTTGTAGAACACAGAACTGGACGCATGCATTGGCCTTTACTATGCTCTATCTACCAATAAAATTGTACAGTCACAGTTTAGTCTCGCTGAAAAAAAAAAACTACTATACAAGAAAACACTGCATGTAAGTTTTGTGCACTGTGAATAGATGAGATTTGGTACTTATCGAGCATGGCAGTCTGACACACACCTCTCCCCTATTTCCATGTTTAAAACTTGCTGTCTCCACACCTCAAACTTTGAATTTACATCCAGTTCTCAGTGTTTAAGGCATTAACAATTGCAATAAACTAGTATGAACAAATTATCTGGTTCAGAGATTTTCTACATTAAAATGGGCTAACTATATTTCAAAACCAGACAAATTATTCTGTGTACTTACTTTTACAGAATTCAGATAAAGCACACATCTAGGCCCATTTATTTATTCCATTTCACAAGCCAGAGATCCTTTTCATGTCTTTAAGAACATTTTAGGGCATTTAGCAACTTGATCAGTACAATTGTCACGAGTAAACCATACACAATTACACAATAACTTAAATTTAGAGATTAATAACACTAATATATACAGTTGAAAAATGGTCACCATGTTTGATTGAAGGGTTGTGTTGTTCCATTATTTAATTAAGTTTCTTAATAAACTATATTGTTTGTGAGGAATAAAGATTAATTTTAAAATAATTCTTGTAGTATTTTAAGAGAAACAGATTTGGTTTTTGGGTTAGGAGCAGAGTAAGCCTTTTGTCTGTCGTGTGTTTGTGGTAGTGAGTAGGGATTTTATTTTACATAGGCAGAGACTTTTAATTGTAGTTGTGTCACGTAGTGATTTAAAATAGGCAGTAATTTCAATTAATGTTGCTGCATTTGAAAATTGTGAAAATAATAATAAATGAAGGAGTATGTTAGCAATTGACAGCAGTGATCTATTTTGAAGTTCTAGAATTCAGGTTTTATTTTAGTAGAACCATTATATTGTAAAAGCTACAAAGATGAGGCCTTTATTGCTTATACAAAATCAAAAAGTGATTTGTGGGTTGCGTAACGTCTACAATTATGCAAACAAATTTGATATTTTTTCTAGTAATATAAGCAGTAATTGTTGGAAAAATATTAACCTGTATTTTTTTTTTCAGTCCTAAAACTGTAAAAAAATTTCCTCAACTATGGAAACATCGAAAATTTGCCATTTTTGAGGTTAAAATATTTTCATGTAGGACAACTCATAAAAATCTGTAAAAAATGTTATGTATGCTCGTTTCGGTACAGATTGAAGAAATAAAACATTTAATTTTCTTTTTTTTAGTCACTTTGGGAGAAAAAAAATTTTTAATTTTGATTATTGATTTGTTACTGTACAAAAGACTGAGATTTCTAATACTTTACATACTCTTAACACATCAACCCAGCGCTTGTTTTTGGCAAGTGTTTGTGTACCAATTGCCTCTGCAGAACTACGAATTATAATGACAATAGGCCCACTTCTAATGCAGATAAATTGTTTAAACCTCAATGTGTGGTAGTGGAATCAGTAAATGATGTCTGTTGTGCTGTTGGTGTTTCCAAACTAAAAATTCTAAAACTTAGCAGTGCAAAATGACCACTTGCTTAAAAATAAAGTAAAAAAAATATATTAACTACAGCTATAAAAAATTCTCACAATGTGATATAGCGGAGGATCAAGGAAAACACTTCTCATACCCACTGCCCTGACATTTGAATACAAGAGAACAGCTCAAAGTAAAAAAATAAAATTAGCAAATACAGCTCAAGAGAAAAGTCTAGCTCCCAAATTATGGAGGTATCGAAAAATCAATTAATCCATGTTAGCAAGAAACTGTACATTGTTAACAGAGAAATATGGCATTTTGTCCAAAGTTGAAAATAGAAAACCTAAAAATATGTTGACTGAGGAATATGAAACAATAGTGAAAAATATTTATAATGGCGATGAAAACAGCAGAGTTATGTAAGGTTTGAGACTATCTATCAGTAAAAGTAGATGTCATAAAAGGAAAAGTTCCAAAACAATTAGTACTGTGTAATTAAAAGGAATTATATTATAAATTTAAAGAAACTTGCCCAAAACAAAAGAATGGTTTCTCTAAGTTTGTTGACCTAAAGTGTAAATGGTGTGTGTTAGCTGACTCAAGTGGCACACATTCTGTAGCCTGTGTGTTTGTGTTGCACATCTGAATGTGAAGTTAATGTTATCTAGCATAAACACACAACTTACAAAGGTATTCTTGGAATGGCTGTCTGTGACATTGATTGTGAAAAATGTATGAGGAACTCATGTCTCTCATGTCCTGGGTTTGAACCCGTTAAAATGCTCTGGGTTTTAAAGACATTGAAGTAGATTCTGAAGTTACCTTCAAACAGTGGTTATCAACTGACAGATGTGAGTTGGTTACTGTTGTGATGTCATTTTTGAATTTTATGAGCAGCTTTTACAAAAAGTTGAAAGTGTGCCATTTAATTTTAAAAACAGCAGTCAAGTTTTTAAAGAGAAGAAAAATTTTAAGTTACGCTTGCATTATACTTGCACATTTTACTGAGAACTTCTCATTTGCTATACAAGATGAGGTCCAGTTTTATCACTGGTGAAATTCCCACGACCTGTACATCTGTACATCCTTTCGTGGCCTATATCAAAATTAATAACTCTGTGATCTGCAAAAGCTTCTGTTTCATCAGTGATTGTAATACTCCTAACACAGATACATTTTATTCCTTTCAGAAAGTTTTACATACATAAAAACTAGGCCTACCAATGGTAGGCCAATGTTAAAGTATGCAGCAGCTAAGTGGGATCCGTACGTGGAATTAAAGGTGCGGAAGCTGGAGAAGGTACAAAGAAAAGCAGCGAGGTGTGAAGGATAAATGGAGAAGGCAAGGGCAGGCTGCTGAGGATGAAGTGATGTTAAAGGAACTGGGGTGGGGCTCATTGAAGGAAAGACAAGTGGAACGGCTAGTCAGGATGTACAAGAAGGTGAATGAAGAGAGAGGATTGTAAAGACAGTCCACCTATTAAGTAAGGCAGAGGAAATAACTGTGACAAGATTCAGATGATGAGCAGAACAGAACGGGGTTGACAGTCTATGCTTAGGAGATTTGTGAAGGAGAGGTGGGTTGGAAGGTTTAGGAAGGGTTTTGTAAGAGTTTGAGGAAGCAGATATAGCTGGCCACAGAGCGGAAGACCAGTTTTAAGTAAATTATATTAGAAATCTGGATTCCTTTTGTTTGACAGCTTTACAGTTTTCCAGGTAGAAAGTGGTTGAGGGTTTAGAGGTAGGAGGAGGAATTTTATTCAGCCAAAATATATTGTTACAGAGTTTCAAGAGAATGCAAATAAACCCTATATATTTTTTTCAGTCCTGTTGGCTACGTAGGTAATAAGAACTTTTCTAGTTTCTTTTTTTACATTGATTTACAGCACTTAATTTTCTGTAAGTTGTCAAACTTGCTCAAATACAGCCATTTTTATTACCTAAAATTGCATGTTATTAAGAATGTCAATGATATTTTGAAAACAGGTATTCTTAATTGTAACGTTCCTTCATGGCATGCCAAAAGTGGATCTACAGAATAAAAAAAATAATAAATAATAATAAAATGTCATTATAATACACTAACTTTTTTAAGCCTTCTTAAATGTGAAAGGTGGCTACTCAGCACACAGGATACAAGCCAAACAATTGGTTTTGGAGATGTAGTTTATAATAGTTTGGCCAATATACAATAAATAGTTATTCTTCATATAATTGTTTGGCAGCTTTGCGATAAGCAACTACTCTTCATATTTACAGCTAGCTGCTGCAAAGGCAATTGGCAAGTTTGCTAAGCCAGTAATGTGGTTATGTGTGATATAAATACGTACCCGCCTCAAACACAACAGCCCACGACGATGAAAGATGATAAATTTCTAAACCAACACTTCCTGCAAAAGTAATCCAGTCCACATCAAGTGGTTCAGCAAACGCAGTAGCTGAAAGAGGGTCCAACTGCGGTGTCGAACCTCCAGTAAATAAGTAACCTTTTTCATTTTTCCAGTAGACAGAAAACAACACGCCACACCACTGTGGGTCAACGTAGAAAGAAATCATGTTTAAGTTTTGGTTCCGATCGGGATCCCAAGAGTTCATAACAATAGCTTCATTGTTTTTATTGATCATTCTCTATAACTTCGAATTGTATACATACTTCCAAACGTCAATTGAAATTCCATAGAGGAAATAATGTATCAAGGGCTGTCACATATCAACTTCGTTTCATTCTACAAAACAGTGCAGCTGGTGTAGTGCTGTTACACCAAATTTTCTGCATTGCCCAAATACACTGGCAGCTTGAGAGCAGAGATAAGTAAAGGGACTAGATGGAGCATAAAAAATACTGGTTGAAGCTGGCATTCACTTAAGAAGATGACGGCTGTGTAATCAGCTGTTTCAAAACAAAACAAACCACGGCTTGTCGTGAACTTCAACAATCAATATAATAGTCATAACATTGTATCAAATATCGTACTAAATGTATTTCGTAAAATCGCTATTTCTATTTCTTCTTTAACAAATATAAGTAACATTCACGTACCCAGCATGGATTCGACAATAAATGTAAATATTTAGCAGAATTTCACTATCAACTTTGCGATGTTGAACAATTAATTAGAGTAGAGTTACCTTAACTTAAAGCCTTGGCTAATGATTCAAGTTGTGATAGTTATTAAACAGATAAGGCAGTGGTGTGGTGGTGGTTAACAGTACAGTATTAATATGATTGTGCGACTTCACATAAATAGAAGTGCACCTGAACTATCTTGGCTACACATACAAACCACATAATCTGTAGTCAGTGGTAGTAT
>PNEQ01134550.1:0-74817 GCA_003012365.1 Medauroidea extradentata | reverse complement strand
TGCACCTAGTGAAGTGGTCTAATTTAACTATTGAACTTTACTTGGAAACCTTTTTAAAACACTGTCAAGTGGACTGGTTTGAAATCTATAGCATTGTTAATTGGATTTTCAATGGCTAAGCGTAGGCAACAAATATGCCGTTAAATTGTAATAATACCATGTACCTGCTTAGTGTAGTTTGGAGTGTAGTGTTTTTTTTTGTAATAAAATTAGTGAAGTTATTATGTAATGAGTCGCGCAGAACTTTTTGAATCCTTTTTTTTTAATTATTGTTGCTGAGATATATGGTTTATCCTTGCGTGGGATAAATTTCACTTTCCCTTTAATAAGAAATTATTGTGGTGCCCTTGAATAGTTGCTTTTGGCCAAAGGACACCACAAAAGTAAATAAAAATTCCTGGAGCCTTTTCTTAAATTTGTGAACGAAGAAAGTATTTCATAAATTGATAAAAAATACGTTTTGATAAATTGTTTATATCAGCGGAAAGGAAGTGGGCGGAGTTTAGTCCGACCGCCGTAACATCAGCGCCAATAAAACACAATATTCTCGGTTACTTGGTGAACTACAGCCAAACAACAAGGGGGTCAAATATCAAGGCGAGTGTCCAGACCTGTTCTTCTACGACCGTGGTTTGATGTATTTACTTTCAATAATATAGTATTTGCTTGACGCAAATGTAATAATTTGTTTCGAAATACACAACTACTATACATTTTGTTGATTAAAACCAACTCTAATATTATTTTTGTACATGTTGTGGTTTGTAATATAACCTCCAATGTTGTGTTAAAATTAATGTACCTTACTAGTGTAAATAATAATCCCGGTAAATCTGTTTCTTTAGAAAGTTAGAAATAAAGGAGCAAAAACTATGATCAAGCATATATTATATCCATGAGGCTGCACTGAATATTGACGTTTAGTATAACAGTTAAAAAGACTATTTTCAATTATCTAAGTTCCACGTTCGACCTACAGTGCTACCTCATGTTTTATACTTAAGAACCAAGCTATATGTACAGCGAAGCTAATAGTTATGCTAACTAAATATTACACTTTTGGGCAAAAAATAATAACTAAGTAATTTGGTCACAGTTACCAAACTATTTGGTTGGTACTATACGAACAAATTACTTGGTTGTGCAAAAATATATCTAGTGTAACTGAAGTAAATCTTTCTGTGTGGGTTATAGGTTAGGCAAACGGTAATGTACAGTACGTGTAATTTGGTTGGTTATGCTCGAAACAAGGGAAGTGTATTCGAAACCATTCCACGTGTCGTCACGCAGTTAGTCAACGAAAAACATTTAAGGACTATTACACACGTCTATTTATTTACCACTCGCTTTTTTGGTTTCTAACAAATACTTTTTTGAGTGCAAAAATGGCTGAATTGGGACTTTTCACGGCGAGTTTTATGTAAAAGTATTCATTTTCGAAAGTATCCGAATATAATAGACCTCTAGAGCGAACCTTCACCTTTCATAACATATGATAAAAATGCAGTGTTTTCGTTTAAAGTCCCATAGTAAAAACAGTTCTGCGGGAACCTTGCACGCTAGTTCAGTGCTTGGCTCGTGGCAATGTGGCATTTCATGCGCGCTTCAAGGTCGCCCTTATATATCCCCGTCACTCCATAGCCCCTAACGTGCAGGTAATCGGCGTCCTTAATTATTTTTCAATTTCAGCACTGCTTTTCCTATTATTTACTTTTATCACCACTTGCAATAAAACATCAAATTTAAACAAATAGTTTTAGTTACAAATATAATGTTATTGAACGACAAATAGTAAAATATTTTGTTATTGAATGCATCCTAGGGTTGTACACCTACTGTACTATCAGTTCGGTGTACAATCGTAGCAATAATTTTTTACTATTGGCGCCATTTTATTTGTTAAATTACTATTGCCATGTCAACACAGGTGTCACGTAGATATTATTGCAGCGAAAGTCATGAATCCACGTGACTCATTTTAGTGTACGTTACGTTTTATTAAGAGAGAGAGAGAGAGAGAGAGAGATTATAAAGAGAAAAAAGAGAAATACAGAAGGGACCGCAAGCTCCGTCTATGAGAACTCAACGGGGAATATTGTTCCTCGTAAATCTCCACGTCCCATGCGCGTCGTTACGTAATTATAAGCGGGGACAAGCTATAAATAGGATCAAACTACATTCCTGTGCACTGTAATGAAGTAGTAGTTTTAATCTCTCAGCCATTATAAAGAAGTAAAGTATTTTTTCTGGTTTCGATTTTACATTAATTGTTTTAACGGGAATTGCAATTAATTTATTTCGTTGAAAGGTTTAACTCTTGGTTCAAGTAGAAATGAAACCTGAAGAAAAAAGTTTTAAAAGTGAAATATATTATTACGAGACAGTTTGTAGTGGCGGTACCCCGTTTCCCGACATTTAATTTCATGATTTACATCCTCGAGTAGGTAAAACTGGTAATTTACTTAATTATCTGTTATTGATGTTGAGTTTAACGTCTACAATTAAAACGCTATTTAAAAAACACATACAAACTACGATTTTGCTGGTACTAGACACTAAACATTCTACAATAAAATATTGGATGACTAGACAAACTCGTGATGAATCGTTTCCAACGAGTTTCTGCGGTACTTTTCTGCAGTAGTGTCTTACTATGGACATCGTCTCATTTCCACTTGTGAGTTTATGGTAGATAAATTCTACGTTGAAAACTCCAGTTGAAATAAACAAGTTTTTTGACGAACAATATGAAAAAATTACAAAACAACATCGTAGATAACGATATTTGATAACTTTATGATCAAACATTTACCCAGAATGATGTATTCGTTAAGCGTGACCTCTCGTGCCGTAATCGTACGAGATTTCGGCGTCAGAGATTGTTCTTTAGAAAACTTTACAAGAAAAATTTTTTGCTCAGAAAGTTGGAAAAACTATTGCCTAGGATTGCTGTATTTTAATTAATTAATTAATTTTTTTTTTTTTGCAATTTGGCCTGGAGAAACCTGTACATTTAATTTGAGGTTTTTAACGCTGAATTGTGTTTCATCACGTGTGAAACGAAACCTCCACAAAACAAATTACAACCGTCCTTTGCTCTCCACATAACTTGAATATATATACGTGACTGAAATAAGCTTGTGTTGTCTTTATGGACGCGGTCTACAGCACTTTTCATCGTCATAGTTTTAGTTTTATATCTACACCATATACTTATTTCATTTTTAAGACATAAATTGCAACACAATTTTTCTCTAATTAAATTTTTTTTATCTCTCATAATATTCGCGTAATGATTCGTAAACGTCAAATATTGAATTTTAGGTTGTATGTACGCCACTAAAACCAACTACAATATCAAAGCGAAAAAAATGTACAGTGAATAATGATGCTGTAGGCTACAAGGTCTCATACAAAACAAATTGTATTTTTAAAAATTCTGGAATTTTTAAAATTTTACGTTGCGAATTTCAGCCATTTTTTTTTTCAGTACAAAAATATTTCATTTTCGTTTTTTACATAGCAAACCTTTGAGCCTACAATATCGTTATTCACTGTATTTTTTTTTTTTTTTAGTTTGGTCTTTTAGTGGCGTACATAAAACCGTAAATTGCAATTTTGACGTTTACGAGTCATTACGCAAAAACTATAAGAGTTAAAAAATTTTCACAAGAGAAATATTTAGTCATAATTTACGTCTAAAATAATAACAAAAAAATATCGGGTACAAATAAAAAACTAAAAATTCGACGATGAAAATTGTAGACCGTGCCCTTGAAGATGTATATTGTGACTAATATTACAATGTGTGACCAGTATATGAGACACATTCGAAAGCTGTCTGTAGAAACCCACCCGCCGTTGTAGATCTGTGGCAAACCAGGATGTGCGAGAGGCAAGGAGTAGCTGAGTGGAGAAGATTTGGTACCGAGTGACTTCCAGCTTTTCCCCACGTTGAAAAAGTGTCTTGGATTACGACGCTTCAACACCCATGATGAACTGCAGGACACTGGTAAAACGTGGCTGAATAGGCAGGATGCATCATTCTTTGCAGAGGGTATCGGGAAGCTGGTGCGTCAGTACGAAAAAATTCCTCAATCTACGCGGTGATTATGTGGAAAAATAGTGTCAAGATGTACGTTTCTTTGACATTAATAATATCCTAATTCATTCCCGTTTTTTATTAGAGCCGATCGGTGGTTGAAAAATAACAACCCTCGTAATTCGTTTATCGTATTTCCTTCCGTCGTCATTAGTTGTTACCAAGCGTTTATTCGGCTCTGTCGAAGCGAACATTTTGTTTATCTAATAAAACTAGTTTCCACTCCTCAAGAAACTTGTACTACGAAAACCGAGGTCCCGTTTGTTTATCTTAATCGCAGTTTAATGAGCATGATGTAATTTTCCGACAGCTATGTTAAGTCAGATTAAATATATAATACACTATCCTGTAACAAATAATAATACTCGTCTTATACGTTCTTGCTCGCAAATATGGCATTTTGTTGTGGTTTAACATTTAAAAAGTGCGTTGATTAGTTCATAAGTTTGATTTGAAAGTGCACACTTTGGTCCCATAGATACAGGTACGCGTCTCGGTTAGAACTCAATTTGTTTGAAACTGTATGTACTGAGAAACAAATACTTAGTTGTGCCAAACAAATATTCAATTATTATCAAATAACACAGCCAAATAATAATGGTTTTCAGTTGCAAAAATGTTTGATTTGCTCTGTACAAATTGTTTTGTTCCACAAAATAAAACTTTGTTATCATTTATAAAACACATCTCTTAGTGGTTATATCCCGTTGCAGTTAATGCTAATCAGTCATTATTCTTCTTATACGTTCATACTTGAATTTATGGTATTTAGAGCAATAATGGTTTAGTTGGTACTTCATTAACCTTTATTTTTACTTAGTGAACTGTATCTACATTTATTTTGTCTGTTGATTTCCCGATCTTACGAAATCGTAAGATTAATGTTTAATATATTTTGCCCTAAGGATATCCGGCAAGAGAAGATATTTTTTGTTGTTTTGTGTTCTACGATGCATGAATAAATATGTCTGCCGGTCCCTCCTTTGTATGTTCGCATTTGTAATAAATCTGATATACATACTTCTGGATTTTTAATATTGGTGTATTATTGTTTAGTTGTGCAAACAACGTATTTTAAATATTATTTGCGTGAAAACATTTTTTAGTTCGTAATTGTAGTCACATAAACAATTGTATTAATATTGAGAAAACATGTTAAAACCGCGTTACTACCGTTATTTCAGTCTTTGCAAGTTGTAATGTTCGTTTTGTGTCGATAGGTTACTTATTTTATACCCAGAACATTCTTTATACATGGTTTTGTTTTATCGGAGATTAACGTTGAGAGTGAAGATATTATTCTAATCCCATTTAAAGAATGGAAATAAAAGAGTTGATGAAAATGTTGCCCCGCTTATATTTGCTGTACGTTATAAAGCGAGCTACTTATAATACCGCCCAGGTTGTAATCCCAGATGTCACCCGAGTACGATGAAATATGAACACTATATTTATTGCTATGTATATGTTAACAAGGGACGAAATGAGTCAAATAGGCTTAAGAATAGTATAATCAAATAGAGGAACATACTTTTTGAATAGCTTAACGGCGCGGTATACAGCAATTTTCATCACCTTTTTATTTATTTTTTATTTGTACCATATATTTTTTTCTTATTTTATTCATAAAATGTGACGAAACTTGGCTCTTATGAAATTTTTTATCTCTTCTAGTTTTCGCGTAATGGCTTGTTAAAGTCATATTTTGCGTGTTTCCTTTTTAACGACAACACTAAAACCAACTGATATATCAAACTCAGAAAAATCACAGTGGATAAAGACATCGTAGGCTACAATGACATGCTCATAAAATTACAGAATAAAAATTATTTGAATTTTAAAAAAATTCTGAAACTGAAAATACAAATTTTAAAAATTCAATAAAATTTTAAAAATACAAATAATTTTAATTTTTTAATTTTATGAGCATGTCATTGTAGCCTGCAATATCTTTATCCACTGTAATTTTTTTTTGAGTTTGTTATATCATTTGGTTTTGGTGTAGTCGTTAAAACGGAAACATGCAAAATATGACTTTCACAAGCCATTACGCGAAAACTATGAGAGATAAAAAAATTTCATAAGAGACAAATTTAGTCACATTTTGTGTCCAAAATAAGAAAAACAATATCTGGTAGAAATAAAAAATAAAATAATGGTGATGAAAATTGTGGTAGACCGCGCCCTTAAACTTGTTCCAACCACTACGTACAGGTTAGAGAATGCTTGCTACAGTATGAAGAATAAAGGGCTCTCTGTCCCCGCCCCACTTCCCCGGGACATGATTCTGAGATTATATTTTCTCCTATCTGCTTACACTGTATGTACTGTTTGCTTGATTTGCTATACGGTGAACGTAAAATAATTAACTTCTACTGTAGAATTATCCATAGGTCTGTAATTCAATCTTTGCTTTATCTATTGTGTTTTCCGTGACACCGTAGCTCGTAAACAGGGTGTTTATATAATATTAATTAATCATTTAATTTTAAGTATTTGACTAAACATTCTATAATTATTTTTAGAGCACAGTATAATCGAGCTGTCACAGTTGTTATAAACGAATGAGCTCTGCAGTATTTAACGTTGTCTTACGAATGTGGAATAGTGTACAGATTATTCGGAATAAAGTGAGCACTCAAAAAAGACCTGATTAATTTGTACTTTCTGCCAGTTAATATATTTCCGCCGAATGTAAACTTAAATATCATCACGTGCTTTTATTTACATAGGATCGTGCGATGTTTACGTCTGCAAGCTCCGATAAATTAAATTTACAATATCTACTCATTAAATGCACGGGGCCGAATATAAGATATAATAAAAAGTAATCTTGGTTATAAATACCTGCGAATTAACGTCTTGTAATGCTGGTTTCTGTCCATCGACTAATTGATACAACATGCACTATTGCCGTTACCAATCACGTAAATACGAGCATAGTTGATTTGAATTTGTAACTCAAAACCGCCACTAAAAATACACATGACACACACAGATCAAGAAATCAAGTTTAGTTCAGTTATACTGCCACGAACAACGACGACGCACTTGACAGAAACAATAAATAACGTATTTCCTTAATATGTGAATAAAACGTATGTTGTTTCTAGACTGGTAAACGTAAAACGTAATTTACAGAATACCGATGGTTTCACATCATTTGGCAGTGATATTAATAGTAATTTCCAATACTTTTGAATGTGTATATACGCACAACGGACAAACACACGCAAATGATGCAACTTGGCGAAGCGGCGAAAAAACGTCGAAAACCTAACTCTGATGCCACCTGTCGGTGGAATTTTGAACTGTCTAAAGCACGGAGCAAGCTGCAAAATGATCTGAGACCGGCGACAGCGTCACATTATTCTGGCGCCAATTAAGTCTCATTATACTGTAAGTATAAATGTCAATAAGTTTATATATAAATGTTTTGAAGTATATATAAAATACAGAGACGTCGTTTTCATCTGATGTTCTTTCACTAATGTTGTATTCAGATAGGAAAATACACGGAACTACATGCGATGAATCGCTACCAACCATACAAGCAGTAAAGTAACTCTTGTTAATGGTGACTTATATGCAGTAACTGATAGTGATTTTATTTCAAAGTTTAAAGCATTAGTGTTCGCTTTATCCCGAATGAAAATAAATGAAAATGGGGTAACATGGGATTGTTGCCAAGGTGCTCATCATTCTCGGAAACACTACAAAAAACGCATTAGTATAATGAACATATAACAGCTGCCACTTACCTGGGCAGGTTTAGCAGTATAAACACTGTAGATATGAGAAGCAGCATCTTTGTGATGCTCTGTTGTGTTCTTGTAGAGACGAGGTTACTCGTGGAGGATCGTATATCTGTAAGTAAACAAAGTAAAATTCGTAATGCTAGCTTGCATTAATTAATGATAAACAAGTTATGTGTGAACACTGAGAACATGTAATATTTAATGAAAAATTATGTTAAACCGAATTAATGCCTACTATTGATGTAGAAATAACTATAAATATTTTCACAGATAATAAATAGCTTTTCGGAAGCTGCAAGGTAGTCGCACGTGATGCATGCTAGTTTTACTGGACACGATTATATTTGTTACGTGTATGGCTGTTTTGGTGCAAGTTAAACAATTGCTGCATGTTAATATAAGTACAATACTGCCCTGCTTTGGAAGAAAGCAGTAACTACAGCAAGATCTCAATTGAAAAAAAAAAGTTAAATATATGTCTGAATCTTATCCATTTGTAACTTCCGAATAAGTAAGCAAATATGTTAGTATAGTGCAACATGTTCTTAAAGTCCATTTCTGGAAAAAAAATTCTTATTTACTTACAACAACTTAAAACGACTTAAACAAATGCTTTTTATACAACTATATAGTTCCCAGTATTGAATTAATAAATATAAATGGACTCAATGTTACTGCATGGATTATAGTATTGCCTAGAATACCACCATCACATTACAAATTAAGAAAGCAGTATCACTGAAGTTACTGCATTTATACAAGGAATATACCCTTACTGCCTTCTGTCATTGTTAAACTTGGAAAAACTACAAAGGCAGTAAGTGTTTTTTTCCTATAACTCCTACGTACAATTTATTTTACTTCCTTTTTTGTGTGTAAACGTTGCTGAATTTCAAGACGAATCCAATGACACCAAAAACTCCATTTTTTATTTTCCTGTAGTTACTGCCCAAATAGCAAACATCAACTGGCCCACTTGTGCAAATCTGATCGTGATAAGCAGCCCACGGGCAGTAAACATTCGGTATGCACCCGCGGCCATGTTTGATATACATGATGCATAATGAAATCACCCACACATTAACCACATATGTGCCACGAGCATTCTTATTATACTCAGATGCTTGATGGTTAGTTTGCTAATCTGCTTGTGGACCGTATACTGAAATATGCCAGTCTTTTTAAACTAAGGTACCCACATTAAAGTTATTTCAGTATAGCTACAAACATATTTACCGACATAGCCTGACTAACAACCATTCCAGCAAAAGTAGACCATCACACTAGCGAACGACGTTCGCAGCTTCTGCCAACGGTTGGCCAACTGGTAATTGATTGTATTTGCTGCTAGGGTGTCTTCTTCCTCAGCAGGGCAGAATAGGCAGGAAATGGCTGAGAGGCATAATGTACTTTTCTCTGGGAAAATGTAGCAAGACAGAACGTGATAATCATCCGGCTGGTTCCAAGGAAGTTATGAAGTTTGCTGACGAGGCTGTGCAAACTTAATAACAGCCCCTCGGTTTAAACGTCATATTAATGTTTCATAAGTAGAAACCTGAACATTTTGTGGGGTTTAACAACCTGCCGACTCGACTCCTCAGTACTATGTACACTCTGTATTCGGTTACTTGCTCATTGGAAGCTTCTCCAGAGAGTGGCATCGAAGCAGTCTGCGAGTGTTCTCGTGCAGATTTGCTACTAGAACTGAGACCTTATCAACAAGTTTGATAAACGGCCATCTATTGCGAATGTTACTCACAAGAATATAACTTTAAAAAATCGAACTTATCCAGAAATGATTCTGAAGTTTTCGGGTCTCTATTCATAATGATAGGTAGACAAGGAAGCATACATTTGTTTATCATTTGAGTTTTTCAGTCTATTTAAATACAGAAGACGTAAAAACCAATTTTAGTTATCTACGACCTTCATCTTTTGTCAACATAACAAGCTAATTGAAACTCAGCTCGCAATGGTATTAGTTTACGCTTCTCCTCTTAGTTCATACACAAACTTGTAGCGATGTCCTCGTCGAAAACCTTTCTTCAGTCATAAAATCCGATGTTCTGTAAAATAATTTATGACGTGCAATTCGCTATTGATACAGATTACTGTGACATACGTTATATTATCTGAAAGTTCATCAGCGAGAACACATTTCCTTAAAATATGAATATTTGAAACGCATATTTGAAGTATAAACGATGGACTAAAAGAAAACATGCCGGTGTACGCTTATTTCTTGGCAAAGATTGCTTGAAAGACCTCATTACACAGCGTGTTTAGAAACTCGCACGAAACATTTCGAGAGGTTAATCTTTGTGAAAAATTATGATAATTATGTATTAGGTGTATATCATATAGCCTAGCTCATATCGTAAGCTAGGTTGATTTCTTCCCATTATATCGAAGACGGCATTGTATAAAAATAAAAATTTATTTGGCCAATATTTATTATTACATGAGATTTATACGTCACAGTTTTAAAATCACATTCGTATACATAACACATAAAGTGACCACCTAGCCGCAGACATATTTGTAAGCGGTTTTGAAAGGAACGTTATGTTCTAGCCACTTGTACCAAGGGCACCTTGTTTTGTTCAGTACTACATACTGGGTGCAATGACCGCAACAAATGACAACATCACTTGGCAGCGAAAAAAAATGTTGTATGCAATTAGAGTATGGCCGCCATTTTATATGTATGCGGATGGTTTCAACACTGTTTTCCTCACGTGTGGTGTAGATCTCGAGAGCTCTAAATAATGCTCAAACGTCGTCGTTATATTCGACGACGCTTTCGATATCTCTAGCAAAAAGTATTTGTAAACTGATAGTCCAAGGGCGGACATCTCCGTAATATGAGTTGTTTTCGATCAACCTGTATTTGGTTGGTGGAAAATACTGCTTGCGATATTGGAGGAAGTTTTACTCTAGGTGAGAAATCATATTCGGTTGTAACAATCTACAATAATTAAAAAAACTGAGTGCCAAGAATGCGACGGTCGAATGATGACGGTTGACTAATTCTGAAGAGAGAACTTAAAGAAAAGCGAACGTGTTTACTCTCGATGAGCTTTACTTCCGTGCGCGCTGTGTATTCGTGTTTATACCTCTGTAGAACTGGATATGATGTGTTTGTTTTCAGTCCAAGCTTATAATTACGCTTGTCATGAAATGAAAACAGATATCTGGAAAGTTCGTTAGACTCCATGTTGTAACCGTGCTACAAGTGTAATTAAATCAATTGCGCTACAAGGAAACATCGATCTTCTGCAGATGCCAAGCTAAATCGCACAACTTGTTTAACACTTAATTCACATAGTATGAGTTCAATAGATATACCCTACTGTATTTTATGTTCAGAGCTTTTTAACATCCGCCCTATAGCATGTATACTATGAATAGTTTTTATGTAAATGTTTTTGTTGTATTATAATATTGTAATACTGTAATTGACAGTAGTTTTCAGTGATTTTTCTTTTATTCTTTCTTTTGAAATTTTTTTGAACTTCGTTGTTATATTATGTATACTTAAGAGACACTGGAAAATCGCGAAAATTTGTTTAAGATTGTCTCCAATAAACTGTAGTATATTAACCATTCCACGCATGAACAGTTTTTGGACAAATCACACACGCTGCGTGTTCAAGTTGTACTTTTCTAACTGGTTTTGTTGAAGAGAGAAACAATGCTTCAAATAAACCATAGCCAATGTCGGTACGAAATATTCAGTGTTATATACGGTTTGTTGGAGCCTAGAAAATAGTCAACTATTCCCGCGATTTTCCAGTGACCCTATGTATACTACATATAACTTTTATTTAGATATTTTAATTTTATCATATTATTATAATACTGTAATTTCCAGTAGTTTCAGTAACATTTCTTTTATTTTTCTTTCTAATTTTCTTGAATTTCATTGTAATTAGCCGTAAACCTTAAATTTTAATGTATTTAATAATTTTCGTTTGTAGAATACACTAGTATACTTAGGAATGCCCCTAGGTACCTGGTTTAATTTCTATATGGAGAGTTAAGTGAAAGGAATCACCTCAATTTTTTTTTATTTGTATTGTGTGTTTTTTAGAATTTTCGTAATTTTTTTTTTCTATATTTATCTCACGTTTTTATGTTTATATTTTAACCCGATTATAAGCTCGCACCCGAAGCCGCTTTTTAGCTTCAGCCTTGAAAGCGGAAATGCTTGTGGCGAGGGGTTGGAGATTATACGTCGCGGTTAAGCTTTTAATGGCGCGGGGAGCGTTTTTTTTTTTTAGATTGTTGGCAGTCGTTTTCTAGACAGCGCAATTATAAAAATTTTGTTAGTTTTTGCGATGCCCAGCCAAAGTTGAAGTTAGGCCAAACGCGGGCGAGTGAAGAAGAGGCTCGACGTGCTGAAAACATAATTAATTTCGAATGATCAAGTTGTTTGGTGGAAGACAACCGACACCATCATGTTGAAAGGGTCGTGAGTATAGGCGTCCAATAGATTTGTAATTGTAAAATTTGTTTTCCTATCCGACTGAATCTTAATTTCATAATATCTATTTATATATAGTATTTTTATGTAATTATTTGGTGAACATTGGTTTTAATTTTCCCTATTTTAATGAACCAGGGCATACTAGACTAAAGGTCAGAGGTCATTTGATGACAAGCTGATTGCAATACAGGCTGATATTGTTTTTATTGTAGCGACTACGGACAAAAACCAGTATAATTAAACTTTAACTATAAACCCTGAAAACAAATTTTCGCTGAATAGTACATTTTATTTATTCTAGTATTGAATTCCATGAGATGGATAAAGCTATGGTTGCAAAGAGATTTCCAGTCATATGTACACATTTCCTTCAGTTTTCTGTAAGAATGTCTTTATTTTATTTTATTGAATTTTGCAACTTTTGATTAATTTTCTTTGAGTCATCATATTCAAATTTAAATAATCTTCAACATTTTATGGAGTTGAATTATGATATTATTTAGTGGAATATTCATTTATCATTCTTTAATTTCTTGTGTTTGTGTGGGTATGGTCATGTATTTGGGATTGTGAGTGCGTATGTCTGCAGTTATTTCAAACTGCTATGTATCATATTCTCTGAATATATGTATCAGCATTCATCTATATTCAACAGTATATACAGGACCAACCAAAAACATAGGGCCACCCATACATATAAGGTACACACGACCCGGATTCATAATATTGGTAGGATCGACTTTGTAAATTTTTTCCTGATTATAATCGCCATAAGCTTAATTTTTGTTCAAATAAATGTATATTTATTTGTTTTCAAGCTATGCATTTATGAATATACAGCAAAACTAAAAAAAAAAAAAAAAAAACACTACATTTTGCAGTATACAAAAGCTAATAAAACAAAAACTACTTCGGGTAGGTTAATGTCTTTTGTTTGTGTAGCATAACGTTCATGAACGTAAAATACTACTAAGCAATCACATTAAATAAAAAGTAATACATCCTTGTTTTCAGCCACAGAGAGGATTTTAAAATACGCCGAAAACTGTATAAATATTCCACTAATTCTTGTGCATATTTTTTGTGGTATTGACTGAGCCGCTGTGTGTTTGCCGCGTAGGCTTGTTAGTAGATGTGTTTGGCAAGAAGTGGCAGTAGCAGTAACATTTATACCGCGTGTCTAAAACATGATTTCACCCAGATGTGAAAAGTGTGTTTTTGAGTGTTTTTCCCGTGTGATTATTATTCACAAAAAGGCAAACAAAAAAAGTTAGAAGTAATTTTTTCCTGCTGTGAATCCTGCATAGTATTTTAAGTTCATAAACGTTATGCTACGCAAACAAAAGACATTAACCTACCTGAAGTAGTTTTTGTTTTATTAGCTTTTGTATACTGCAAAATGTAGTGATTTTTTAGTTTTGCCATATATTCATAAATTCATAGCTTGTAAACAAAGAAATATACAAAAACATTTATTTGAACAAAAATGAAAATTATGGTGATTATAATCAAGGAAAAATTCGCAAAGTCGATCCTGCCAATATTATGACTCCAGGTCGGGTGTACCTTAAATGTATGGGTGGCCCAATGTTTATGGTTGGTACTGTATTGCACACTACTTCATATTTATTAAAGAGTTACCACATATTTTCATCATAAACACATTCACACACTTTCACCCACTACAGAACATTTTTGAACTCCCATCTATGGGGCCTAAAACTCACTCATTCCACTCTACAACCCACAGTCAAAAATATACGCTGGTGTTGCCAGACTTGTATAGCCACAATGTTAAATATTTCCTCCATTTACAAGCATGATTAAGTGTCCTATATTGTGTGTTCGGGTTAAAATCTTCCTTTACTTAGGGCCCGGTAGTTTTCGCGAAAATATTTTTGCCTCACTTTGTTTCAGTGCCTTACGTGCGCACCTACATCTCTGCTTTGTGGTCAGTGATTGGATGCCGTAGCACCCAGCGTGTGGAGGTTAAACTCGCAAATCACAGACGTGATGTGTGGCAGTTATCTGTCCACTGATTGGCACAGTCAAATGAATAAAAATTCTGCTCAAAAACACTACGTCAATAGCGATGAAGTTGAGCTGCAGGTGTGCACGTAAGGCACTGAAACAAAGTGAGGCAAAAATCTTTTCGCAAAAATTACCGGGCCCTAGCTATACTGTTAAGGAAGGTTTTATAGTGTGTGAAAGTAATGTATTGAAATAAGCATTGTTACTATACAAGTGTAGTAACATTAGTATACATTGGACTGTTTTCAAAAAACGTTTAGGAACGCTACCATTGATGTAAGGGAAACCATTTTACTGTACATACTTTATTAAGAGAGAAGGGGGTTTATCGCGAGAATGTTTTCCGCCAGCGTATTCTGCAAATCAGTGTATCGTCCTGCGTCATGTATTGTTGGCCGACGGTTATGTAGCACAGTCTAGCTGCTTACAGACGAATGACTGACGTCCAAAAGTAGTGCACCAGAGTTATCATTGGCCCAGTAAAATAGAGACTCGCCAGTAACGAAATAAAAGCATAAGGCATGCATACATTACGTTGAAGCCCAGCATACAGTCAACTATTCCCGCGATAAATCACCTTATCTATTTATTAACACTCCTTTACATAGATGCGATAACTTTACAAATAATTTCTTACTTTGTGCATCCTAACAAGTGGGTCATTGAACACGTAAAATTTTCCTTTGCATGATAATAATAATAATAATAATAAAACCATTAGGGACTAGAAAAAAATTGCGAATTAGTTTTAGGATATGCTTATTTCAAACATTTATGCAGTGAATTATGTTACAATGTGTAGGTATATCGGAACTTTGAGGATTTTCCGGCTGCAGCTTAGATTTCTCACTCCTGTGCACGCATTGGGCATAATCGATTGTCTATTGGCTTTTAAACGTACAATTGGGTAGCAAGTGATAACTCCACGAATTATTTCCCTTTTTTGCAACTGACTTGTTGCAACATTCATGTCAAAACTATCTTCCAGTTATAGGCGTTACAGTGAAGTATACGTTCTTGAAGTTGAACCTGACGTAAAGTATTTCTGCGAAACTCACGTTGCTCTAATAACAGCATATCAGACGCGCCCTGACGAAATGTGAGCCAGCAACAAACTCTAGAGGAAACAAATGTCTTAGCCTCCTGGTAAAATTTTAAAGTCAGTCAATAGGTAAAGACATGATTTTATGGCGGAAATATTTTTGCAACAATTGGTTTCAATGCGTCATGTGCATATCTGATACGTCGCTTGTGATTGGATGATTTTGCTCTCATTTGCCGTGGCAAATTACAACCGTAAGGAGTCACAATAAGATTAATATGATTGGTGCATTCAAATGAAAAACGTGTCAAAACAAACACACTCTGCCAATAACCATGGAGCAAAGCTGCCGAAGTGCACGCGACACACTGAAACAAAGTGTGGCAAAAATATTTTCGTGACAAAATCGTGGCCCTATCAGTAGGCAATGGACAAATTACGAATACTGAATAATAACCAATACTTTGTAGTATCGCCTGAACGTCAGTGAACCCACATCTTCCTGTCCTAATATATAAGTAATCTCTAAATATATAAAATAGAACACTGATTGACTGATTGACATGTCAAACTGCAGCCCAAACCGCTGGACCTAGAATGGTGAAATTTGTTTGTGTAGGTTCCCCTCAGGTTTTAGGCGTGCACTAAGAGGGGATATTTCGAAATTCGACCTCTAAGGGGGTGAACAAAGGGTGAAATATATTTCTGAAGAAACATCGATAGAGCTCAATCTCGACGGCCTATCATCGTGATTTTTTACTTCAACAGGACACATAAAAATGCATACTAGCCAATGTAAAGATTTTTCGAAATTCAATATTTAGGGGGTGAAATTACCTTAAATGTGTTTCCGATTAACTATACATATGTATCGAATCCTTCGGAATAGAGAGTTAGTATGCTCTTCAAAATGTTGCTTACATAAATACCCAAGTAGCAGTTGTAGGATTTTTTGAAATTCGACCACCAAGAAACATAAATGGACAAAATATGTTTTCTATGCATCGTCTAAATAACTGACACACAATTGACTATCGTCGTGATTTATACTTCAATTGGTTACTTATACAAATGTATATGACAGGACTCCAAGACGTTTCGAAATTCTTTAATTAAGGGGATGAAAATACGTGAAATGTGTTTTCGATTATTCCTCTATATCTATCAAACCAATCGAGATATCGAAGTGCTCTTTGCTGTAAATTCACGCTTTTGTAAATATCCCTAATACCAACAAAATCTATTTTCCGACTTAGGCCAAAAGAGTTATAAAAGGGGAAAAATGTGTTTTCGATCAAAAATCGATTATATCGATCCCATTGATTTGTAAATAGCGACGTTGATTTTGTTTATGATTTACGCTTACTCAAATACTTGAATTGTAATTTCAGGTATTTTCGGAACCCCCCCCCCCCTCACCTAATGAGGTAAAAAGATTGAAAAAATGAAATGTGTTTTTAATTAATCGTTGATTTATCTTGAACCCAACGTTATTTGGCGTAGTTATTTGTAGCTCCGGTATATTGTTCGGAAGGTTCTGGGCTGAAATTCCTTTTAAAGCTGTGCAAACGTTCAAGTCTGACAAAAAAAACTGCAAGGCATATGAAATTAGTGTAATTTGGAAGAAGTCGTTCAAAAGTGATGAAAATGGAATATGCAGTCCATCTACTGAAGTTCCTCGACAGCATCAGCCCACATATACCATCTAACTAACCTTCAGGTTGGGGCTTCAATTACTTTTATATTTTACCGAAACATTATACCGCCAAAATCCTTTAATGCACCTTAACTTCAAGTGAAGGTTAAAAAAAAATTTTATTGACGTCACCATCAACAATAGTTGTGCTCGAGGGAAATCAGTCTTAATATTACGTAAACTACGTAATTGAGATGATTAACCTCTTACATTTAAGAGTCTGTAATTACTCCACAACGTCAGCTTTTCTGTGACTGTAAATAAGGCCTAGGCGAAGCCGCTGTTAGTGGCAGGGGCAAACTTAAGACTGCTTTTCACGTGGACAGCTATAGCTACTTATCCTGCTGCAAAGTTAGCTCAACTACGAGAGATGTCATTCTAACACTTGATGACTGAACTATCTATCTGGTGTACAAAGAGGTATCTGCTCTGAGTAATATACACGAGCAAAGCCGCGGGCGTTCTGCTAGGTAATTATGCAAGTGCAATGACTTCCGTTCTTTGTCTTCACTATAAGAGTAGAAAGTAGAAACTCGTTACAGACGACGGCGAAAAATCGTCCTTCTCCTTAATTGTCAGGATAGATGAGGGTGATGTTTTTGCTATCGGGCAACGCCTCGGGCCGGGCCCTTGATAAATTACAGGTGATAGCGTGAGGGATTCTCAGCCAGGTCACGACAAGCTGTATTTTAGAGTGGATGGTTTGAGAGAGGGGCGAGGCGACAGAGCCAGCTATCTGACGGCGGATAGTTTCAGAGGCGCTGGTATCTGCACGCAGAATTTGGCAGGGGCGAGATTTAAAGGGTGCCGCCTACCTGCGCGGTAGTAGAGTCTCAGATGTGACGGAGCTATAAGGGCAACCTTTAAGCGCAATTCAAACCACGGGCGTCATTTCAGGTTTTTCTAGGGGGGGGGGGCAAGATATATTTTTCCGGCGACAGTGACCTTGTTGCATATTTTTTATTAATTAAGCATGTATAAATTAGATACTTTAATAATAAAACTTCAGTTGTATGTGCTTCATTTAGCATTATTTAAATTTAAAAATTGAAAAAAATATATTTATACGTATAAAATTCTAAATCCAGGGGAAGGCATTTGCCCCCACCCCCTGTGGCCCCAAATGACGCCTCTGATTCAAACGCTGCACCACAACGACGATCCAAGCACTGAACTGGCACGCAAGACTCCCGTCGATGCATTTTTACTATGCGACTCTTATCTGTGACCATATAATATTATTGGTGGAAATCTGAAGCAAAGTTCATTCTATATATTTTTAACCTACGTCCGGCTAATAATTTTTGAAATACGGCTGTCTGAAACTGCTCTTTTTAAACCTATGTTGGAGGGCTTAGAAACAGTGATCTTAATGACCATGATCTCCTAACAATGACACCCCGTCTTTGTCCGAATTGTGTTTTATGTTCGTACATTGGCACATTCGGCGCACGTCGAATATTTTTTTCTCTTATTTTAATTATTTCTCTACATATTAAGTACAACGCATTTGAAGCGCGCGGTAGGTGGCGCTCTTAGGCGTAATCATATGTTGTATCTGGCATGTTGTTAACGGCGATGACGACTGCGTATTTTTATTGGCAGTCAAGGTAGTTGTAAATAGTTGTGAAAATACACAAAACATTCTTGTAAATGTTGCAATAACATTACCCGTAACCCCTCAGCACACGTGTTTTAAAATTTAAAAAATGTTTTTTTTGTAGTTAATTTTTCAGCAACAACCAACCTTCCACCTTAATTGACATTTTTTTTTCGAGGTTCCGTCTATTGTACAGTAAAAAAACACAGATTTATTTTATATGCGGCACTTGAACCCACATCTCTAGACGATAGCCCGTTACTCTCAACCACGTATTATGCTGTATCCTATGCATATGGTATGGGTATACATATGTAGGAGACTTTCACGATGCCGAAAGCCGTTAGATATTCTCTATGATTGCTTTCTGTTGTTTATATTTTATGACATCGACGGATAGATCTAAAATGCTGTTGGATAGTGGGTTTTTGCACTTATCTTATACCTCGCTACGTCTTTTACAATCAGACTGTCTATGTATAATTCAATAAAAATATAACATTAAAGTAAGGATAATGATTAGAAACCGCAGGACCACATGTATAGGTATGAATGTTCTCAGCTTTTCCGTAACACACCTGTTGGTATTTTTATCACACGAATAATCTAGGAAATGTATAAATCCATGTCTACAATGTTACAAATCCACTTTAAATTAACATGCAACGAAGCAAAATTCCTGTTCAACAGAGACACTTTGTCCAATGCTGGTAGGTAAGTGGAGTACTCTACGTGAGGGGATGATAGAAGTAAGATCATTGTAGATCAGTTTCTACCATAGCCAAGTGGATTCTCGGAGCTGGTGACGTAAAATATTGTCATCAAGTTTATTAAATATCAAAACATTTTTGTGAGACTATAGTACATGTACAATAAGCTATGACGTTTACAAGATATTCGTCGGTTCTCTCTCTCTCTCTCTCTCTCTCTCTCTCTCTCTCTATATATATATATATATATATATATATATATATATATATACAGGTACAGGATGTTTGGTAATTATAGGTACGAACGAAAGGAGTGTGTTGAGGACTATGAAACAAGCAAATGATGCTAATAAACATAGTTACGAAAACCAATGGTTTTCCCAATATGACACATTACATGTTACGACAGGAACGCCCGAGGATCAAAACTTCAAAATGCTGCACATGTGGACGAAGACCTTACAAGTGTTAGAAATGGGCGCCGTTCATGTAAAGGTAGGCACGTCTTCGCATCAATGTCCGTACAGGTTCAAAAATTCCAGGTGTGTTCCGGAAGCAGTTGCAACCATCCACATTGCGTTCCTGTGGTTCTTGGACACTATCATCAGGACTGGCACATACCAAAGCTTTTAAATATCCCCACAAAAAAACTCTGTCGCAACATTGCCATTTTGCACGTGTTCATACATCGTAGCGGGTAAACCGTCGTTTTCCGGACCTGTGTTTATTAGAATTAAAAGTTTTTTTTTTCTCATCGTCCTCGACACACCTGTTTCGTTTGTACCTAAAATAACCAAACATCCTGTGTATGTGTGCATGTATATATGTACGTACGTATGTATGTATATATTAATTGAGATTGAGACGATCACGTCACTGGTTTGTTGCCTGCGCGACTTTCGTTAAATAGATGTTGCTACACGCTTACCACAGTTGCAGACCCGAAGAACTTTCTTGCGCTACTGCTGTTCTGTACACGCACGGAGAAATACACTGTGTTTCCTCAACTATGGTTAAGAGGGCGTGGTGCATAATTCAACGCTAAAAGCATTAATCTATAAATGTAGGTTTCTTGAAGCCAATTTGCTAAAATTAAAAAAATAACAATCCTATACAATAGTTTTAGCCAACGTTTTAAACAAAATTGTTTCCGATGTTACGAATTTCTGACGCTCAATCTCTGACGCCGAAACCTCGGGCATTTAACTGCGGCGCAAGAGATCAAGCGTAACGAATTATTGATTCTGGATAAATATTTACTCATAAAGTTGGCAAATACCATTATCTAGGAATGTCATTGAGTAATTTATCCTTATTGGCTTCGAAAAAGGCGTAGACATCAACTGATGTTTTCAGCGTATATTTATCTACCACGCACTCTTAAGCTGCTAAAATTGCCACAAATTTAGTATGGCAATTTAACGGAACTACCACTCCGACCCGCACGACTGTTTGCTGCTGTGGTTTTGAACGGGTAAGCAGAAGGAATACAATGTTCCTACGACCTAAGTCAGCTGTGACGTCGTTTCTTTCGTGATTGCGCCTTGGACGTCACGTGGGCTGTCTCTCGCCTAGAACCTTCCCTTTTTTATATTTTTACTCGGTTGACAATACTGCTTTTGATAATAGCGCCACCGTCGTACAGAGGACGTTTGGTGCGCCGAAATTTACGTAATGCTTACACGGATTGGACGGAAAATTGTGATTGTAGGAGAAGTTTTCTGACTATAAAAAAGCGTCCACAGGAACAGCAAGAGACACTCGGACACTCAGACACATGGAGATGCGGATTCCTGGGACGTCGCTAAGCCATTTTCTGGATCAGTTAAGTTAAAACTTAACATTGAAAGGTTGCTGTGTAGTATTGTGACATTGCTCTGCATTTGGTAGATGTATTACTGAAACTCTTTTTGAAATTATTGCCGGTACAAGTACGGTTTTGGTAGCAAAAAAGTATTTTTGTAGTAATATTCATGGCATCAGAATTCAAGTCTGAAATTTGTTGTCTATTTTTCCAAGTGGCTAACCTCAGTATTGTATGTAACGTTAATTCTCTGTTTTCACTTGGTTAGTAAAAGATTTGTATGTAGCCATTTTCTTTAAATATATTTTCTATTATTGTTTTGAAAGGGGTGTTACGATTATTTTTCTTATTCATTGTAAGATTTTTCTGAACAAATGTGTAGACTTCAACTCAGGATTTTTTATAGTTAATGGTGACTATAGCTATCCTCAAATTTGTTCTATTTCTGTTCCCTCTCTGTAATGCAACCAGTTCACTTTTCCGTTAGACTTATCCAACGAGGCGTCTGTCTTCATCGAAAGTGAGAACGGTGATGACAGTCTTTCGCTCGCCATCCTTGGTGGTGTCCTGATGAAAAAGGGGTTTTTCAGGGGTTTCCTCAGCCACCACTAGGGGCGTTGCAGTATGTATGTAGGCCGACGTATAAAACAGATTTAAAGTTTTTGTTGCTGTTCAACAACTGATTTCCAAGATAATCACCGCTACCTGTTGAACGATACTACTGAATTTGGGACTAATACTAACTCACTAAAGAGCAAGAGATGTGGGCCCGATGGGCCAGAGGTGAAGTTGTATATAAAACTTCCGTTCAATTTAAGACGTATATTATGTGATACTGTAAGCCAGCGTTTTATCACCTGTGGGGTAACTTTGAAACACACATAATGCGGGGTTTTCTGCCGTTCAGTAATGAAGTAGCAAATATTTCCTTGGTTGGAAATTTTTAGAATTCAAACAATAATGTTTCAGTTTATTTTTAACCCCCGATGCAAACAGAGGGGTGTAATTAGTTTGATGTGTCTGTCTGTGTATCTGTGTTTCTGTCTGTAGCATCGTAGCTCTTAAACGAATGAACCGATTTTCAGGCGTTTTTTTTTTGTTTGAAAGGTGACTTGGTCGAGAGTGTTCATAGCTATGATTCAAGGAAATATGTTCCGCCTTTTAAAGATAATAAGTGCTTATCTAGTTTGTTTTGTGAATGTGAGCAATTCTACTGGTCCGATCGATTTGAATTTTAGTATCATGTGAGTAGTTTTTTTTTTTTTTTTTTTAATTTTTATTTTAAGCCTAAACATGTATCTTCACAATGTGGCATTGAAACTAAAATATTGAGTGATTAAAAGTGGTGAAAGTTACCTGACAGGTGAAAAATAACCACTATTGCATTCTTGAAAGGCAGCTTCTAATTAGCTATCAATAGTTAGGTCGATATGTCTATCTTCGGATAGTGGTATTTTTTTGCGGAGAAGGGGAGCTTAGAAATATTTTTTTACCGAAATAGGAGCCACTAAATGAGGATAATAATTAATATTGTATGTGTGAAATTATGGAAGATATTAACTTGAATTAATAATTTCGGAAAGATATTCCAGACAACAAATAAAGTATGCCTAAAATTATGTACAGTAAATTTTACTAAGCCATCCTTGTAATTAACTAAGACAAGACTATACACTCTTCTTCGTTAAATATTCTGTAAATAATTTGCAATATTTTGTTCACAAATCGCCAAATCCATACAGTTTCATCTCTGACATAACCTTTCTTGCAATAACTATGCGAAAAAAACTATTTTTTTGTGCTATGAACCCTTAATGGTATATTACATGCAGACTCTAATATGTGTGATAAGATTTATTGCAGGTGTTAAATAACGAGTTTTTTGTTTAGTAGGCAACGCTCGCATGTCGAAAATTAGTTTCTTTATTTATAGAATGTTAAATTTTTTGTTTTTGTAACGTAGATGAGTAGCAAAAAGTTAGATGTTTAGTGTTATCAAATTAATTATTTTATAAATCAGAACTTCAAGAGCCATATACATCAGGCGCTTGATACAGCGTTTGAGGTACTAAAGGCAATAAGGGCTTGACTGGCTCGTGCGTCAACAACTTTATTGCCTTTATGCGCGGGACGCGAAAACGGCTTGGTTGTATCCTTTTTGCTATGGGACCTTAAGCGACGACCTTACATTATGTTTGCGGAAACTGCGTAGGGAAGTTCAGCTCGTGTTTCTCTTTTTTATTTTACTATTCCGGTTGGTAATTTTTTGTAGCAGTCTAAAAAAAGCCGTATTTATACATTTTGAGATGCACCGAAACTATGTTTCTAAGCATGATATCTAGAAAACAAAAATAGAGAAGCATACTTTTAAATGTGTTTTCTTTTGCTGATAAATATATCGAATGCACGTTTAGCAGTATTTCTTAAAAAAAAAAATTATAACTTACTGCAGCTGTGTTCATATGCCATCTGCATACGGTTCTTAAGGCTTAAAACGGAGTTATAAATAGACCATAATATGGGTAGCTGTTAATCAAATTACTATCTCGCCTTCGAAAGGACATCTAAACATTTTTAAAAGCTGTTACGGGGCTCATCGGTAAGCCAGCTTTGATTTGTTGATACAATTTAAAGTCTAAACTAACAAAAAAGCTTTGCTTCTGTTGTAAAACTTATGTCAATTATAAAAATGTTTCCACTGTCTTGAAGAAACTTTTCGTATATTTCAGTGTTAATAAATGCATTTATTTATCTAGTAAGTTGTGAGTGTCAGTACATCACCAAATTAGGAAAATTGTTATTCCTTAAATGTCACTAAGCAAGCACTACTTTCTCACACATATTTTTAACCGAATGAAAAATCAATAACTAATAATGTATTCATGTAGAACACGTGTTTTATTGGTACGACCATATAATAACTATATAATAATCAGTAGGGCCTACCCATCATTTATAATAATGGAATTCCTGCGTTTAAGTTGGCCTACAACTTTTCTAATATGTTTTAAGTATCAACAAGGCAAAGGTCATTGCTCCGGACACATTAGGGGGAAGGTGCCATCAATGGACCAGCCCCACCGTTGGATCACTGTAATATTTCAGAAACTGTGCACATAATGCTTTCTTGTGGGACACGGTAAACTAGATGCGGCAGAGGCACTACCTGCTGAAGAAGTTTCGGACTTATGTGAAGAAGGATGCATCCATGACGCCATCTGCTAAGTTTTGGATAGGTTTATTATTAGTTTTACACTTTCATTCAAGTGACAAAATATGTACAATTGGCACGGCACATGAAAGCTTGTTTCCTGTGTAACAAGTTACAGTAATTGCAACGTTTGTATCTAATGTTTGCGATGTACAGCCACGCGTTCTATGTAAAGTGGCGTTAGTGCTATGAATGGACCATCTTTTAGTGCCATGAATGGGTCGGTGGTCCATACATAGCATACTGGTCCATCCATGGCAACACGAAGAGGCAGAGCACCTGCAGGCATTTTATGTATTTTAAGGCTGTAAAAAGTTCAAATAGTTTCTCTACCATGCTTGATTTTAATATGTTTCGGTATTGGCAGGAAGTAAAGCACCAGACATTTCACAATTTTAAGGATAACGAAAGAAATTTAAAAGTTGATGAAAACATTTCTGCACTAACATTTTACTATAGTTCTCGTACAAGCAATAATTTGTGTACCGCAAAATTGATTATTATAGATGATAACCCATAAAAAAGTTAGTCAAATTTGGAAATGAATTTTATAGTGTGTACGTTGTGTTCTAAAGAGTTACTGGACCGGGCGCGTGAGACGTGCCGTAGCGAGGTACGTTAAGTATTTTTTCTTGTGTAACTAATAAAAATGTTTGTGATGTGTTTATTTACGAAAATAAAACACACTTCAAACTTTGTCCCTAATATTTAAAAATTGCCATCCGCTACTTAAAAACATGATTACCAAGCTCCTGAAAAGTGCTAAAAATGGTTTTTCACGTTAATGTAGCTGAGAAAATATCGATCGTAATCGTAAAACTTAGCCATAGAAATCTGCACTGGACATTACCACAAGCTTTCCACAAATAAAACAACAGGGTGATCGCTTGAAGTCTTGTTGAAAAACGCTTTCAACGAAATCACTGCGCGCTAGTTTCGCCCTTCGTGCCTTGAGGTAATGAGGCGTTAGACGGACGTGTTATGTTCGACTTATCGCCTTCCCTGTTCCCTTGCCCTGAAGGTAAAGATAAAGCTGCCGTCCACTAACTCTTAAGATATTCAGAAAGTCAACACGTCATTTCTAAATATAAAACAACGAAACAAAATATAAGTAGGGATTTATTTAATTTTGATAAGTTAGTAATTTGCATTCTAAAGTAATGGAAAAGCAGGTTGTACTATCCAGTCATATGTAAAACATAAATACACATGAAATAGTATGTTGGGTATTGAATAGCCATAGCTACATGCAATAAAGTCTAAATTTCTACACCAAGCCTAAGTCCTACATAGGTGTCTACTTTTGTATCAGTAAATTAAATATTTCCACTTTCAAAATCATCTGCCGCTCTCTTTACAAGCAAGAAGAAAACGGGGACACAAAAAGCAGCTGAACTTACTTCTTCTCCCTACAAATCTGTATAAGAAGCATTCAAAAGACCTTCCAAAAAACGTGCTGCTAAAAAAAACTCGCAAACAACCTACCTCTAAAAAACCAAAGGGACTTTGTACAGTTACAGAATCTTGGTTTTTGATATTTGCGAATCTGCATTTGAGGAAGATATGATAAGCAAATGTAATGCAAACAGTGGTTTCATTTCGTGTGTGTTGGTGTGAAAAAGCGAAAGAAAAAGTTCTTTTGCAAACACTTTTCAGTAATGTGTTTCTTTGCGTATATTAAAGTGCTTATTTTTCATTTAGTGTTGTTAATACAAAACTTAATATGAACCCTGCTACTGATAATAGGTTATGTCTTGCAATTCTAAAATGTTAACTCCTAGATATTTTTACGACATTTTCTAAAATTTTCTCTATATTGCACTTAATGGTCAGGAGATAATACGTGCTAACTGATTGAACTGTGTAGTTAACCAAGTATTGACACATTTCTTATAATCACAGTAGAGATTTAGAGTGGTCCATTCATAGAAACTACTTGGTCCATTCATGGAACCCATATCTATTGATAGACCATTTGCACATATTTTTTAAATATATATTTTTTAAAAAACTAATAGATTTTATAATTTTTTGAGGATGTCAGCCAGTGGTATAAGCTGACATTTATGTGTATAATTTTTTGAACCCTTGTGGTATATCGTTTGTTACGTTGTAAAATAAAATGTTTAGCCGGTCCATTTATGGCACATTTTCCCTACAAGGTATATATCTGTGAGCATCGCCAGAAAAAAAAAGACTTGTTTCCTCTGGAACGCTACCGATCAAACATTAAGGACGGTAGTGAATGTGTAATAATTAGGTAACACTTGCGAAGTTCATGTCTGTGCCATGTTAGAAGGAATTTTTTTTATAAATTTTCGTGTAAGGAACTTGCAACAGAAATGGAAGAATTCGAATATGACCGGACAACAGGATCTCACATCTTTCGCAATTTTTTTTTGTATAAATGTAAGGGTCAAGGGATTTACTACTGGAAATGTCTGTTTTTATAATCTTTATATTTTACAACGTTGTACAAATCTTTGCACTTAATTTTCTGGATGTTATTGAAAATGTTATTGAACTCAAAATGTTAAATACTTTCACTTAACAGTTTAAAACTACGCCCCTATTGTCATATTTTTGAATAAATCTTATTAATATCTTAAATGAGGAATAAATGAAGAATATTTCGTCGTAATGGCATATGTATACAGTAAAAAAAATCCTACTATGTCAAAACATTTATCACCCTAGGAACTACAACAAGAATGTGGCAGGTGATTTAAATGGTCTACATTTCTTGAATACCTGTGGGTACGAGTAGAATATAATTATCTGATCAGAGTGTTTGATTTGAAAAAAAAAAAAAAAAAAAAACCCTTCGACGGCTTGTCACATTTCTAAAATATTTTGTTGTTTTACAAAAAAAAAGTCTTGGAAACCGGTTGCCAAAACAATTTTTTTTGTGACCCTTCAAACAATTGTAAAATGTACAAGAATTTTTTTTGTAAATGCACAGTTATTATTTTTAAATAAAAGAAATGTTTGTAAATATACAGACATGTTTATATATTTACACTTTTTTTTCTTTAAAGGTTACAATATTTTTGTAAGCGTATAAACTTTTTTGAAAACTAGTTTCCAAAGAACTTTTTTTTTTGTTAAGTTATTTTTATTTTTACTGTGTACGGTCTTGTAGCGTCAGTCAGGCGAGGTGGACACTCACGCAAGCAGCGGCTGGGAGTGGTAGTAGCATGGTCCGACTGTTGTGGCTGTTGCTTGGTCTGAGCATGTGTTGCTGCGCGCGTTGCTGGGGGCCGGGAGCTGCTCGACTTGGACGAGTGGAAGGACTGGTTGGACTGATGCCGCCTCAGGCCGCCGCCCCCGCCGCCTCCACTGTTGTTGTTGCTGCTGTTGTTGTTATTGTTGTTGGAGCTGCTGCTCTGCAACCAACAAACACGTGCGCCGTCAGGGAACGGTTTTTAAACTGACGCATGCCACTGCTTTGCTCCCTATTGTAAAGTTGTTCACGTGCCAAGCATTTACTTATGAATTTTGAAGGTTCCGTGACTTCACATGCATGAAAATATAATGGCACTGTCAAATCAATCCAAATTATTTTTATCTACTTTTAAACAGCAATTATGAAAATTTAGACATAAAACGTCGTGCCAAACCATTAAAACCAAATATTTACTATACCCAAAGTTCTATTTCGTCTCAAGCGTTTTCATGAAATCATAGCAACGTCAACAAGCAATTGTTTTGATATCTGTCACTTCATTCGAATTTATTCATGGTTTAATGTTTCGCTTTTTCTTTATATTATTTTGCCACGCAATTCAAAATAAAGTAATGAATTTCCATGATAATTATTTGATGCGGTTTGGTGTCTTAAACATACATTATGAAATACGGATCAATACGGCAATTAAGTAAAATTCTGTAATTTTTATAGCAAAATTAAAAAGCACAATAAACTGTCGTAATTACTCAAATTACTTTTCGTACAATGTTTACGATTTTTTTTGCACTTCTAATTCACTACTAATTGGTAAACTATTATTAAATCATCAAATATACCGAAAATGCAGAAAATAGATTATTCGCGCTACACCACCTCAAATGAATCAGGAATTGAGGACTTAACATTCACAAGGGGCTTAGTGCCAAAAGGTAAGTTTCGAGATAATTATGAAATCAGTAAACTGCGACAAATAAATTTACAAGGAATTATCCAAATGCGTTCACATATTTTTTACAATAGGAAAGCAGTAAATAGGAGCAATCGAACAGTAATTAATACGTAACACATATGAACACACACACACACACACACATATATATATATATATATATATATATATATATATATATATATATATATATATATATATATATATATATATTCAATGAACTAGAATGCATTGATGTTACTCCAACCATCTAATTGTGCTGTTGTAGGGCGCGCATGAATACCACTAGGAGATAGCACTTTAGGTATCTCTTCAACCTAATGTTTTGGCACCTTTCTATGTACCTAACTCATTTTTGTCGAAGATGGTACTTAGCCCCTTTTGAATGTTAAGTCCGCAATTAGCAAAAGGGACCAAGTCCAAGTGAGTAGATTGTCGGGAAACAACACAAATCTTATCATTGTGGATCTGGGAATGAAACAAGTTATCAATTATGAATAACTTGAATGTAAAGGATGTGTGGAATAATCTGAAACATAATTCACATAAATACTCTTTTGAATTTAGAAATTAATAAAGTTAGTAGACTTGGTACCTTTAGCAACTGAAGTATCGTTCATTTTAATAATAGCACGAAAACCATAATGTCTTAAGTAGATAGTGCAATGTTGGTATGTTCTGGTGACAAATTAATAATACGATACATGGAAACGTGTTTTGCAAACAAGTAATCATTCGATACCTTGTACCTATAAAGCAATGTTATGTATTACAGTATCAGAGAAAGCATAATGTCCTTCGTGTATATTATTGGAACCTTGGTATATGCTAGTGAAAAAACTACTAAACAACATGGAAACATATTCGTCAACGACAATAATGTAAGTCATAAACAAAATAATGCACTATTGCCCCATTCATGGACATGTCTAGTAGTCTGTGGCAGGCCAACGTAGTATATTATCGTATAATGTGACAGCGTCATCATGAACTGCTACATACTGCAAACATTTGTGAATACCTTCAAGTTTTGATTTTTTAATTGGTAAAGTTTCATTTATGTAAGCTTTATTTGTTGGCATTACAACGGTTCTCAACTGCCCTAGGATTTGATAGCAGTATTCATTATTTGAAAAGTAACATAACTCTTTAATAGATAGTCACAGTGTCCTTCTAATGCCCGTATCATTTGTCATTAACAAAAGTTACTAAGTCCAGGACTTGGTATGTTTAAGAAAATGTCCCAAGTCCGGAACTTGGTACCTTTTGCAAGTTCCACACATATATACTAGTCAGTTTAACGTATTTCTTGTATAGGACTCAGTTCCTTTTGCTACTGACAGCCAAAAGAATACTTTGGAGAGTCGGAATCTCATATAACCTGAATTTACTCAAAAAGTGGACTTGGTCCCTTTTGGAAATTCCCGATTCAATTATAGTCACTACAAGCACTGTCTTGAGGCTTGAACCAATAATGACATTAATCCATCACGCCAATACGTCGCCAACCAGCAGCGACCGTCTCGCAGTCTTTGTTTTTGGTTATTGAAGTAGAGGGAACTGTTTGGTTCTTTAGAAAAGGAGACAGTTTTCGGTTTTTGAAGTAGGAGGAACTGTTCGATTCTTTAAAAGGAGGAAGTTTTAGGTTCTTGAAGCAGAAGGAACTGTTCGGTTCTTTATAAGGAGGAAGTTTCCTGTTCTTGAAGTAAGAGGAACTGTTGATTCTTTAGAAGGAGGAATTTTTATGTTCTTGAAGTAGAAGGGACTGTTCGGTTTTTAGGAGGAAGTTTTCGGTTCATGAAGTAGGAGGAACTGTTCGATTCTTTATAAAGAAGTAGTTTTCGGTTTTTGAAGTCGGAGGAACTGTTCGGTTCTTTGGAAGGAGGAAGTTTTCGGTTTTGAAGTAGGATGAACTGTTCGATTCTTTAGAAAGAGGGAGTCTTTGGTTTTAGAAACACGAGGAGCAGTTCGGTTCTTTAGAAACAGGAAGTTTTCGGTTTTCGAAGTTGCAAGGGAACTGTTCAGTTATTTAGAATGAGGAAGTTTTCGGTTCTTGAAGAAGGAGGAAGTTTTTGGTCCTCGAGTAGAAGGAAGTTTTCGGTTCTTGAAGCAGGAGCAAGTTTCCGCCCCTCGAAATAGAAGGAAGTTTTCGTTTTCTCAAGTAGGAGAAGTGTTTTGTCCTCGAAGTAGAAGGATGTTCTCGTTTTCCAAACTAGAAGGAAGTTTTCGGTCCTCGAAGTAGGAGAAATTTTCCGGTTCTTAGGAGAAATGCCACTAGAGGCGTCCTGATGGTGTTGGGCATCGGTTAAATTTTGTAGACGTAGGCACTGCGAAGTCCGGTGTAGGGCGAGGGAGCACGTCTACTTCACCTGGACCAGTATGGTAGCACTGTGGACTTATCTACCAGCTAGGGGGAAAACATAAGTTTTCTGTAGGCGGGTTGAAGGCAAGATGGATTAATTATCTACCAGGCGTGGTTTTCACTCATGTTGAGTAATTCGTCGGAGTTTGTAGAGTAACAGTAGTCATCAGTTGAATTCTTAGGTTTATAAGTTTATAACTAAAGAACCGTGAAAAACTGTTACAGCACACAAAACTAACAACCTTGAAATTCCGGGGAAAATGCTCAACACCCACCGAAAAAATATATGTGACTCATCAAGCCTGAAATACGGTTAGTACAACTCCGTATTATGCAATTACACTTTTATTAATGACAAAAAGTCAACAGAATTTTGTCTGTTATGGGCTCTGCAAAAAGTAACGCTTCCTTCTATTTTTATAGGAACGAATATCAAACAATGGAGGAAGATATCTTCCAAACTTGATAGCTAAGCTCCGAACTAACAAAATCGTGAGTTCACTATATCATGGCAGTTGTATTATTGTTTCCCATTTTGCTTGTACGCCGTTTCGGAATCAGTAAAACGTTTGTCATTGCAAATGTAATTCGGAGTTTTTGAACGATCGGAAAAGTTTCTAGTAAACATAAACTGTGGATAACCGATTTTTTTCTGTCGGATATACATGAAATGCATTGGATGAGCTTATTTTTTCGAGACAAAATTCACTGTCATTTGTTTTTATTTATAAACCACATATGAATACCTTGTTTTCACGCTACTTGAGTGCCAGTTCTACTCTGTTTTATTTCATTTGTCATCAATCGAGCAAAATCTAAACATATCAGATAGCACAGAAACATTGGGATGGAATACTTTTTTGTTTACATACCCGAAATGCAGTTCTTATTCTTGCAATTATTTAATCGACCAACATCGCTTTGGCATGCATTTTCGTTCTTGTAGTGCAGACTTTGAAGTATAGGCCTACGTTTGTATGGCTTCTTGCATTTTGTTGTTTCCTGGCTTTTCTAACGGTATGTGGTTTCTATTTCTTTGTGATATTCTTTATGTAATGTACGATTGCCGTTAAAATACAGAATAGAAGTAACTCATTTCACTTAGTCTGAAATAAATGTTATGCTTGATAATGAAGAGGCACTAGAAAACAACACAACGATAGGGCGGACTCCATCCCTTCGTAAGCAGTAGAGCGGGATAGGGATTTCAATGTTAAACTATATTTGCGGTATCTCAGTCAGTTTTAAAGATATCATCTTCAAATAAGGGCCACATTGTAGAATTCGTAGCCTACAATACTGCTATTGAGCAAAATAATACAATTTAAAGTTCTAACTATTTTTAAGGTGAAATCAAACTTTTAAATGCTCACAGAATGCAGGCTATTAGTTATATCCCTTATCTCGTTCAATCGCAGTAAAGTTCGAGCTCAGCTGTTTAATAAAGTCCGCGGCGATGATGTTCTAGCTCTTAAAACAAAGGAGCTAGGCCTGATTTTGCACTTAAGCGTGGTCCGACATACAACGTGTAACCCGGGCTAGTGAACATGCTGCTGTAGCGAGGGAGTGGGAGGGGGGAACGTTGCCTGCCACCTCGTCCCACCTCCGCTAGCAAGCGGTCAGAGTAGCTGAAGGGGGGCAGCAAGGGGGAGCAGGTTGACTGACGTCCCTTTTGTCATGTTTAGATCCATTTATACCATACCATCGCTGTTCCTACCTTCGCACTTGGGGTTTAGCTGGGCAATTGCTATGAAAACTGGCTAATAAAGTGACAATGAAATTAGTGCCTACTGGTGAGTGGGCGTAATATTTAATATGAAAGTAATTTGCTTGGCTATCAAAGTGTGTGTATACATGCACAGTGTATTTGGGGCGGGGGTGCGTTGCACACACACACTTATCATTAGGTATTTGAAATGTAATGTTTCTATGTCTCAAATAATCAACTGTCCCGTATGTGTTTTAGTGAACAATATATTTTGTAAAGGGTCTACATAGAACAGAAAACCAAAGACTTATGTTACAGAGATGTAAATGTTAAGCCTAATGTTTTGTGCAAACAGACATCTAGTTCAGAGTGTAAATAATAAAGTATTAGTAAGTCAATAACTGCACCTCAAGAAAGGTGATATATCCCCCCACCAATTAAACCTCATTCATTACTATTTAAAAGCTGAATTTATATTTAGCATTTTTAAGTACTGAAATAAACACCATGTCGCACCTTGAAAATCAAAATTTTTTCGGGGAAGGTTTCTCGATTCCTCGCTTTATTTATGGGGTCAAATGTTCCAAGAATTGCCCGTCTCTCAAATTCACATAAATGACAATATTTTAAAAGATATTTGATAGAATTGTGTATAACACATAAAAACACACAAACTAGAATGATTTTATGTAAATTGTTTATTGACGATTATACCTAGTGCATAATTTTTAATGCAAAAATTCAGGTTTTTTATGAGTTAAAATAATTGAAAGAAACTTTACCGACAAACATTAATTTACACTAGAGTATTACAAACAACTGTATACAGGACATGTGTCTAGTAATTTTAATAATGTCATTCACAGCCAAGAATATAACCAATATTTTACATAGGTACAGCATACAAAAGATTTAGAAAATAAACTTGAACGATGGACACATATCATAACATACATATGTTTTAACATAGTTGTGTACAAAATATGAGTCATGATAGATGAAGCACTCTCATTGCACAGTTCTTTCAAAGATCATATATGAAGCTAATTTCGAGCACAACAACACAATCTCAGAGCATGTTTAAAGGTTAATATGAGAAACACACAAATGTTTGTAACATAGTTACTCTTCTACAATTTGTTTACTAGAAATGCAGCAACACTATGTACAAAATATCGGAGTCCTGATAGACGAAGCTCATTTCGAGCACAATACATAATCTCAGAACATGTTTTATAAACAACTTAACTTTAGATAACAAAAGAATTTGTGAATACGAACATTAGTAAGGTCTCCCAATTAAATAGTTCGCAATGATTTAAGAAGGATTTACATTGCCTAGACCGGTGCTTTCTTTTTCTTAATTTCTT
Organism: Medauroidea extradentata; assembly: GCA_003012365.1. Taxonomy (NCBI): domain Eukaryota; kingdom Metazoa; phylum Arthropoda; class Insecta; order Phasmatodea; family Phasmatidae; genus Medauroidea; species Medauroidea extradentata. Next base: position 40,795 of record PNEQ01134550.1, on the reverse strand, counting down.
CACGTGCCTGCAAACTACACACTAACAGTTAATTGCTAAAAATACATACAGTAATAACAACATGGTGTATGAATTACGTTATGCGCACGCAAACACTTCAACGATGACATAAACATTTTAAAAAGTTAGTAATTTTGCGTGTTTCAATAAAGACAAATTTTTAGTGTGTCTTTGTACTCACATATATACGCATGTGCGTAATCAACTTACAAATGTTGTTTTACGCCATCTATTTGTACACTATATTTCCTTTATTTTGCAAACATTGGCAATAAATATTAATTATATTAAATTTCCAAACAGGTTAAATTTTGTGTGCAGTTTTGTCTGCTGATCAAAATTTGGTAAGTAAATGTTTTACAAATAACTGCAATAGGGAGGGGACAGAGTTTTGCGCGTGTCTTGAATATATGAGCCTTTATTATGTGTCCAATATCACATTTATTTGTATAGATAATACATTTTTGTATACGCAGTTTTTTAGCAACTCGGAGATTGTGTGTATGCAAAATGTATCCAACTTATTTTCCGAGGCCTTTTTCATGTACTTCGTATATATGTGCATATGTCTATATGTACATATATATTTCATTGGTTTTGAAACATGTTAAAAGAGACTGTATACTCAACACACATTTTGCATGCGTGAGCAGTGTGGCAATGAAGCGGCCCGGCAGAATACACGCGGACCTGACAACATCAATGAAAGGACGCTCACTGTCCGGCACAAATTATGTTACTGAAACAGCTGATAACACGGCCAACTCTGCGTGCGCACTATTCTCCCCTCGCGCTCCCTTCCAAGTTTAGAGATGCACAGACGTATGCGAGCAATATAAGTATGTGTACGTGTGTATACTTTTGACCAGTTATTTAACATCCCATTTCTCAAATGATCGTGGCCGCGGTGAACTAGTGGTGAGATCTTTTGGCTTCCGCCAAGGTGGACAAGGTTCCATCCCAGGCGGGGTCGGTCGCCGATTTTTCGCATGTGGAAAACATGTCGGACGCTGCCATTGTCAGGCATTTTTTCTCGGCGATCACCCGCTCCCCCCACTTTTCTCATTCCGGCGCTTATGGGCGTTTAATCAGAAAGCTGTACTCGGTATACGATATCATGCTCTCGGGTACCCTACATAATACAACATTTATTTTGACTCAAATTAACACTAAACAAATAAAATTTTTTTTTGCTAAATATTCCTACAAAAACTATCTGACATATCGTACTCAAGAGTCCAACCCATAAACTAATAAATTATCTGACGCTGTGTTTTCGCACCTGCGTACAACTGTCACGAGAACTGAAATACCGTACACTTGACGGCCGGGACAAGGACTCAGCCAATGGCTCGGCACTCGGTTCGGTAAGACGAAGGAGGCGAAGGGTCGTTGTATTGTACAGTGACAAGCTTGTAAACTCCCCACCCTCCACCAACTATCCCAACTACCTTCCTTCGTTTTCAGTAGCTATTCGCCCCACCTCCCCAAAGAAAACCTGTCTAGCAGGGACTCGGAGAGGCAGCTTTACACGATGGTGCTACAAGACTTGCAGAGCCCTCATGCGACAGAGAAACACAACTGCGGCCTCGGAGCCCCCCGTTAACGGTGAGGTCACACAATTTTTTTATTGTCTAATAATTTTTCTATTTGTGAGAGATATAGTTTGTTTTGTAGCCATACATTGTAATTATTTTTACAGTAATGATTTTTTTTTTAGTTTTCATATGTTTTGTATAAAATTGCATGTCAAATTCTAAATTTACATAACACTTTTTATGCATGTAAAGAATACTAACAGACTTACAGAAACGAAATAATTCATACTGAAGAATAATGCCATGGCCTACGTCAAGACATGTGTAAACACCGCATTGAATGTTCTGAATTTTTTAAAAAGTGCTGAATATATAATACAAATTTGACCATTTTGTACAACTTTTACAAAATACAAAAACGTTCAACACGGTTTTTATACATGTAGCCTATGACACCGTTCTTCCTTATAAATAACAGTTTTACGGAAATTTGGAATTTCACACGTAATTATAAAACACCATGAAAGCTAAATAATGTTTGTTACTGTGAAAATATAGTCACAATGTTAGTCGACAAAACAAACCATATCTGTATAAATATAAAAATTATTGCAACAATTAATTTTTTTATGAAGAAATAATAAACCGCTCTTCCGTTACACCGCATTACAGCTGCAAGGTGCCTTTTCATTTTCTTGCAAGATAATTTTACATTTCTGCCTAAGGCTGGTCACGTCAAGCGTACATAATGTTACCGAAGCGTAAGCGAAGTTGTTTTCACAAGACGTTCGATGAATTATTGCAATTATAATTTTCTTACCACCCCTACATTTCAAACCTCTGCTGGTGTTAAGATTATTTAGGTTTTCGTTTAGTTATACACTTAAACAGGCAAATGAAAATCTCCTCGTCCTTCATCTCAAAATTTGACTAAATAACAGACTACCTTTTGCGAAGTGTTCTTACCCCGAAGTTCATTTGAAAACAACATGAATTTTCAGTTAAGTACTTGGCACATCTGTGCTCGTGCAAAGATATTTCTTTGTTTTGTTACTCCCTCGCTATGGAAATTAGTAGGCTTAATTAAAACTTTGTCTCATCAGATTTTCCAGTACTATGAACATAACGAGTTCTTATTCTGAGAGAAGTTTCTGCAATAAAGAACAATTTTAACGTTTCCTAAATTGATACAAGAATAATATTCGCGTTTTCACTGAATTATGGACTAAACTTCTTAGACATCTGTTTATTCAAGTTACTTATATTTCAGCAGTTCGCTGGAAAAGTGAGACTGTAATTGAGGTAGTCGGTTAAAATTTAAAGGGATTACATTAATCTATGTACCATTTTAAAGCAGAATCTATGTACTACTTTTCCATGTTATTTTGCGTATTTTGTGGCTAATGTAACTTCACATATTGAAAACTGACTGTTTCCACTGTCTGAACACAGAAGAGCTACAGCCTGAGAATAAATTTTATGGTTGACTTCGTGACATCTAAATTTTAATTATTGCAATTTTCTTGTGTTTATTTCAAGTAATCTTTTATTTTATTTTTACGTTTTTCAATACATTTCTTAGGATTCTATATTATTTCTAACACAAATTATAATTTGAAATGTAAATCAAAGTTGTATGCTGAAGTTACACCATTTAGATTTATTGTTTGGTTTATTGTGCAAGTTTTTATGTGACATACTTCTTGCTCGCTTATTTCTCTCGTTAGTTGAATTGGCACGTCTGGTTTGTTCTTCTGCGAGGGAATTTGAGGTTTTTTGTAACGCGAACGCAGCACTACGGTACCGCTAACCGCAAATCCATACTACATCAAGCTGCACTTTGCCGCGACCGTCAGCAGCTCACACCGTGGTTCACCGCATTGGTTCTTGCGGGCACATACATAATATTTGGAGTAGAGTTGTGGTCCGAAATTTAACCCAGAGTAAACTGAATAATCCGGACTGAAATGCTTTCAGAGTAACAGTTCAGTCAAAATTGAACACAGGAGCGAAATTAAAAAAAAATTATAACATACAAAAATTCAACAGAGGAAGACAGAGTGAAGTTACTCTAAACATTCGTAGGACTAAATAGTCGTAGGAGAATCCATCGTATTTTTGTGGCTATGTACGTGGTTAGATTTGTTTGGAAGTTAGTAAAATAAGTGATTTTCATTTTATGGAAGATTATTCGAAAATATATCTAACTGCTTTTAACCTCTTTAAGGTAGAATTTCTAAAACTCTATCGTAGTGATAGCCTCCACCCTGAAAGGAACCGCACTCAAACGTACATGATCGTATAGGTCCAGTAGTTTGTGTTATGGTTATTTCAGTGGATGTCAGTCAGTAATTCAGTTCGTGACTGTACTTTTTTTATAAAGACAATGAAAAATAACTTTAAAAAATCTTCGCCACTGTACTTTTTTTTTTAAATCTTTCAGTATTTGTGTTATACATACTAGGAAGAATCTATTACTTGATGATCCGTAGATGTTAATTTTATCAGTTCACTTGATAAAGATTCAATTATGAATAACATGTAATAATCACAGCTATTGTAAATTTATTTGTAATTTCTGTCCATCTATTTAACACGAAATTTGGTGTTCAAGAAACGTGGAATGTATAGGCTACATATTGTATACGAATTTTTAAAAATGTAAATTTAAAGCGTTTGTAGCTTTTATATTGATACCAGCTTAATTTACACTAAAATATATTGTGCGTATCACATACAACATAAAATATTATATCTTATCAACGTTTATGTACCGCAATCTGGGGTAACTTGCAACACCTGGGGTAACTTAAAACAATATTTAAAGAATTTGTATTATACATACGGGTGTCTTCAATTGAACGTCATTCTGATCATATTACTTGGCTTCTGCTGTTAATGTGTAATTTATTTTTGTTTTGTCTCTTACGACCTCTATGTGTATAATAAAAATTCTTTAAATAGTGTTCAAGTTACCACAGGTGTTGCAAGTTACCCCAGATTACGGTACTCAATAATAAGTCAAAGAATTTAATGTACTTGAAGGTCTGAATTAATTATATACTGAAGACGAGGCGAATGTTTACATATTCTTACGTTACATTTTTTTTCCTCCAACCGATTTGCTTATCATTCTATATTTTCCCAACACATTGAACAATTTAATTAATAAATGTTACATCCGTACACCAGACAGTGAGGTTTTGGAATTAATTTAAAACAGTGAAATTGGTCAGAGAACTGCAAGAATAAACAACTCGGCGCTGTCAGCAACAATGTGAATGGGTTTTCCGATGCATCCTGTTTTCTGTCAGGACCGGTATTGAAACAGAGTTGAATACGTAAATAAATCACACGAAAACAATTCCATTTTGACGCCGGGCTGGTAAACAGGGGATATGTACTACACAAACGGAAATTAAAAAAAAAGTGAATACATAAATTACATTCAGGCTGGTTTCAGATTAAAGCGGTTTTGCAACATCAGATACTTTATTCTTTTTGGTCAGGAAACGGGGAGGGGGAGGATGTTGTTTGAACATCTCAGCTGAACAAAATATAAGAAAGCAATTCTGCAGCAGTGCATTTGCCAATGGTTTATGATCAGCTGAATCTAAGATGAAAAACAACTAGATTCCAAAATTCGTATGATATATTTAAATTATTTTCATATATGAATTAAACTTTGCAAATCGTTGAACTTAAAACTTCTTCGTTAACGCGTCACAAACTGACATTATTTAATTTTGACTCTAGTGGGCAATCGTCCTGAAATCGTACAATTTTTTTTTAGATGGAAATAGATGTTCATGTTATACATATACATGAAACAATTGCTTGAAAGCTGCAACTATATGAAGCGAGCTTTCATTTAATATCGCTGAGTGAATGCGGATGGAAATTCATTGGTTACAAGACCACTCTGTCTAGAGTGATTGTCATATCTCATAATGGGGCCGCGGTGTCTGAATGGTCAGACCATTCGCCTCCCACCAAGATGATCCGGTTTTGATTCCCGGCGGGTCGGTCCCGGATTTTCGCATGTACGAATCGTGCCGGAAGATTCCGTTGGTCGGCGGGTTTTCTCGGGGATCTCCCGTTTCCCCAGCCCTTTCATTCCGATGCAGATCCATACATCATATCACCCCTCACTAGCACTAAAGACCTCGATGTTAAGCGCTGACCAAAATCTTGCACTCTCACTGTCAGTCACATCTCATAATGAGAGTAACTAATAATCAGGGTGAAAATAAAATTACAGTTTTTCTTAATTGGAATTTTAACTAAAGGCGTTTGATTTAAAACAGAAACTAGCCAAGAAACTTGTATACTAATGAGCACTCAACATTATAGCAGCCATTCAGTTTTTCAAATGCAACGCAAAATATATTTACCAATGAAATTTTGAATAGTGATTACAGTCAGAATTTTAAATCGAGCAAGATAACTGGGGCTGGAATGATATGACCGCTTTCGAAAAAAATTATAGCACAACTTAAACTGTATAAAATCGTGAATAAATAAATTCGTGGGCTGAAATATAAAATAAATCACGTTTAGTGAAGTACAAATAAAGTAACTACATACTCTTACATAATTAGCAATACAGTGGTCAATGATAGTGACTTTTCTTTTCACGCATTTATGATACTTAAAAACAAAATGAAATTTTTTTGAAAATAATACTCTTCTTGAATTTCAACTTATATTTACTAGTCGTACCGAGTGATGTAGCGCACGGGTAGAACGATAGACTTGCCATGACCGTCCTGATTTTGGTTTCGAATTGTTTTTCGAAATCACTGTAGCAGAATGCCGTGACAGTTATTTCATACAGGCCATTGCCGATTTTGTTCCCGTTTTTAAGTTCTATTTCTAATGACGTCACTGACGACGAGACGTAACCTCCACTTAATACACTTTCGTATTTTTAGTCGTAGCATGCCAGAAAATTATTCCAAATTAAAAAAAATATATTAGTATTCATTGTTTTACATAATCTAATGTCATCAATATACTTAAGAACACTCTAACACTGCAATGCCAGACAACGCACAGTTTAGACTTGTGTATCTGGGATACATGACATTTGGCACAGCAATGCCTTATACAGGATGTCCCATAAGTCCGGTCTCATAGGGGAAATATAAATGGGTTAAATGTGGGACGTTATAGTATTGACGCAGTGTGTTGAAGTGCGACGACGGCAGTGTGTTCACCTCCGTGTGCCATTACAACAGAAAATAATTTGATTTATGGCCACGATTAGCTTTGCGCATGCGGAACGCGACGTGTGCTATGAGACCTCGTTGAGCAGACAGAACCTTTCACAGATAACCAGCCGCCTTGGCAGAGTTGTAGCGCTGTGGCGAAAAGCTGTACAGCAGTTCGTAGATAGTTGTCTCAGCATGACTAGCACCTACGTCCAGTAATATACACCGCAGACTTCAGGTCCACCCACTCTTCTTACTACAAAGACCCAGGATGACACTTCTACGACTCCCGCCAGTTGGTCTGCGGGCTGGTATTGGTTATTCTCAACCACCCCAGCAAGCTGGGATCACTTATCCGCCACCCAGGGACGCGTCGTGTCGCAGATGGTCACTTCACCTGGAACTCCTTATGTGCACACCCCGACAGCCACGCTGCTGCATCCTGCCAGTGAGCTCGCCACACTTTGCCCCATTGGCACACCTCAGGATGCCTCCAGCCGACAGGTCAGTTGGCGCGCGTCCCGACAAGATGTGCACTGTCCGGAGTCCAGCACGAGCGAATGAAGTTCGCTAGAAAATTGCGGGTTTTATAGCCTAAATGGTCACTAACCTGCTCAGCCAATGGTGGCAAAGCATGTGTGATTGGCTGGGCTATCAGCCAATGAGAGGCAAGTACTATCTCGATTGGCTGAGCACCTTGTAGGAGTGTTAAACATATATCTGTTTATGTATTTAATTTTTTTTAATTTACTGTCGAACATGGTTTCTCTTTTTATTAAAGGAAACCACATATTTTTCAGTTCAATGCTCTGTTGGCTTGTGATGTTTTTGTTGCTGGCTATGTAAGCTAATTATTTTATTATTTGTTTAATTCTGCCTTTTTCCAGACTTATTGGTTAGCTAAATCCCATAGAATTTTGTGACTGCTTCCCCATGCATGTTCGACAATTCTAGATTTCTGGATTTTACCCTTTTGTGTGTTGTTCTTGTGTTCTTTGACGCGAGGGGATAATGTTCTACCAGCTTCACCTACGTATAAAGAGCCACATTCGCATGGTATTTAGTATATTCATTCGGCTACGTTGTTTTTTCTACTATGGGTTTTAACTTAGTGAGAATGTTTTCCTATGTGGAGCTGGAACGGAATGCTGTTCGTATTTCGTGTTTGATGGCTAGCCTTCTTAATTTTTTTTTTCCAAAGAGTCCATGGACATACGAAATAATCAGAGTTCCGGAAGGTTGTTTGTCTGTGATGGTTTCGCACTCTCGTGAATCTTGTTCTTTTAACTGCTTTTCACTGATAAATCTGGAATACTTGTTTTATTGAGGTAATGATGCATAGTTAACGGATTCCAGTTAATTTTAGCTAATTACTTAAATAATGTAAATAACACGTTTATTTGATTTTTAGTAAACGGTGGTATGAATACGACTACGTTGATTTCGATTTGACGGAGCCGATATCGTAAAATCGCTTCGTAACTTTGTTATGACTTATTTAAACTGCATACTATAATTTTGTCGAGTCAGAAGACTGCTAAATAGTTGCTAATTAGTTAATAAAAGAAAGTTCCTTTTAATAGATAAATTAGCTATACTCATCATACAGTTTGTCTAGAAAAATTACATTGCATAGTAAAACCAATTTGCAACAAAGTTAGAAAGCAATTTTATGATATTGACTCTCGTATGGATTTAAAAAAATAATTCTCTCGAAAGCCGAGAAACTCGGGCCCAAGCCCTTAAGCATAATCACATTTTGGCAAAACCTACCGCTGATATCTCCAAAGTTCCCTTCGAGATGGCTGCGACAGGTCATGCCAAAACATCGAAGTTAACGTTCAAACAGACGTAGTGTCAGCCCAGAAGCCGAGACAGTCATGAAGCCTTTGGCTAGGACATCTGTGTTGTTAAACCTCAGCTGTACAGGCTGCGTAGACATTTACTTCATACTTTTATGTTATCCATAAGGACACTGGAAAATCGCAGGAATACTTGAATGTTTGCTAGGCTCCAACGTGATACATATAACACTGAATGGTTCGTATCAATATTGGCTATCGTTTATTTACAGCATTTTTTCTCTCTACAACAGACCCAGTTAGAACTGCACAGCTTGGACACACAGCGTGTGTGATTTGCCCCAAAAATGTTTACACGTGTCACAGTTAATATAATACAGTTTATCGGAGACTATTTCAAATATTTTCGCGATTTTCCAGTGTCTCTAGCTATCGAATAATAAAACTGTGTGTTTGTGTGAGTGAGGGCACAACGCCAAGAGCGATGTTGACCAGGTCATCTGGTGCGGTATCATCTCTACCGCAAGGCACTGAAACTGTGTGCAGTGGTATCGTAGATCGCTCAGTTAACTGACTTTTTCAGCGGTAACCCTGTCTTTTTATTTTTTGAATGACTTAAGCCAAGCCCATTGCATGCTTGCAAAGTAGTTTCGCACGAATACCGTGAGTAGATTTCCAGATATGACAGGTTGGAAAAGTCGTTTTTAACAATTTTTAGGGGCTTCGAATTTATTTTTTAATCGTCGTGATACTTTGAAGTGTAGACTATTTTCTTTTCGTACAGTGACACAATGGACACATGTGGAATAGTTTCGTAAATAAAACGTATTTGCGCCTGGTAGGCTAGGTCTCTATGGCCAATAGGAATCATACCCCTCCTCCTAACACGGGAAATTTCACCCGGTACAACAGCATCTTTTAACAGTCAACCACACTGTTAAAAATTTCCGTAAATTCACGGAAATATTTACAGAAAATTACCGTAATTTTACGGAAGTGGCTTCCGTATTTTTTGTTTACGGAAATGTGTCCGTGTTGCCAGTTTACGAATGTTTGACCGTAACTTTCCATACATTCATGGAGATATGTTTCTGCAATTTTAAAGCATATTTTACTGTGTTTCTTAAAAAAAAAAGTGGTATTAATAATTACCATCAATCCTGAAGTTAATGTGCGTGCACAGTGGTACTAAAAGAAAAGAAGACAAGACAAGTTAAGGTAATAGAAGTTAAGTGTTGCTTCCTGGCTGTCCACACTTTACCTCAAAGAGAAGAGCAATACAAAGAAGGACCCGGTTCGCGCATGGACAAAGGGCTAAACAGTCCAGTAAGTGACGGAAGTGTTCAGAGTAGTGACCACGTGGGCGTTTTGACCCAACTGGGAGCAAAACCCGCATAAGGTGCATTTGAATAGCAATAGTCCCCCTCCCCCAGGTGCTACTATTGGTCTACAGAGCCATTAGGGGGGCGTGTCCTAGGCTGGGATTGGTTGTTGGGGTCTTTCGGTACGAATAGCATCTACGTGCCATGAGGTCTGTGATAGGCTGAGGGCTTAACCCCCGCCCTAGAAGGGTCAGGGCAGGGGAGAGGGGGGGAGGGGTAGTGAGGGGAGTGGACCGTTTTGGTACAAGTTATACCAAACCACCATAAGGGGGAAGTGGATGTCTGCCCCCTCTCTTGCACCCTATACTTGTACTAGCCTATCTATACCATTATGGCATACCCCCTCCCTGTCATAACCCTCCTCTCCTTATGATATACCACTGTCCTGTCTTAAAGCATCCCATGTAGCCTCTCCTGCCCCCTCCCTTTCCTTAGAACATACCCTTCTAGCTTACCCCACTGAATGGCCACACACATATTGTATTCTCCTTGCTTCAGCACAGCTGAAAAAAAAAATCGCTTCTGTTCTCTGTGCTTCGCGCTAGGGTTTATGTACCTTTAAAGTTATTTATTTCTACAGAATAAAATCTTTTTCTCATAATGTAACTAATGAAGTTCTCTAAAATCAGGATGTCAAATACAAAAGTTGTCTCTTATAAAGTTTATATCTTACCACTGCATGGAACTCACTAAGTCGTAAATTGTCACTTTGGTACAGTGGTTAGGACCTTTGCCTGGCAACTATAAGGTCGTGGGTTCGAATCTTAGCAAATGCGAAAAAATTTTCAGGTTACTATATAGTGCGTAAAATTCTCGAGATATCATAGTTAATAAGTAAATGTAGTATTTCTGGAAAATGGGGTGCCAGTAGATTAAAGAAATTTAATATTTTTGCAGAAAACGGATTGTCCGTAATTTTACAGAGGGTTCCGTTATCAAGAAAAACTGGTGTCCGTTACTTTACGAAGATTTCTGGATAATTTTTTGCCAGTACTTTTCCGTAATTTCACGGTAATTTTTTCTAACAGTGCAGAAGCCAGTGACAGATTTTGCACTTGTAAAGAAGTCTTCGGATAATCTCGGTCGTGAGAGAAATTCAGACCACCATATCCAACCAAATGCGAGTCAGGCATGTTGCGGCATTTATAATCCTACTAACTTAGAGTCGCTATAGTTACATTACGGGTCACTGCGTTGGGTGTTGTGTCGGTGCAGCCTTATCGCGCACCACACCCCTGGAGTGCCATCAACGTGGAGATTGGGGAAGTGTTGCTGATTGATTCCCTCCCTCCCCCAGTCGTCATTAGATACCATTATCAGGATCGGACCGTTCACGCAGATACTTCATCAAAGCCGGTGACAGGCGGTGTCACAAAGACCAGAGTAACACACTCGCTTAATGGAGCCGCTTGGTCCCGCCGCGCATTGTCACGCTCAGCGCGGACAGATGGCGTGTTGTAAAGCACTCTGAGAGTTCACCCTTCTGGAAGTAACTTCGAACAGAGTGCGGGGATGAGTTGTGCGTCGTTCAGATAGAACCGTGCGTAGACTATTAGTAGAGCCACGATTTTATGGCGAAAAGAATTTTGCAACATTTGGTTTCGATGCGTCATGTGCACACCTGCAGCTCTGTTACATCGTCTGTGATTGGGTGATTTTGCTCTCACTGGCCTTGGCAAATTATAGACGTACAGACTCACAATTATCTTATTCTGATTGGCGCAGTCAAATGAGAAACGTGTCTGAACAAAGACACGCTGCCAATAACCTTGACAGAACTGCCCATGTGCACGTGAGTCACTGAAACAAAGTGGGGCAAAAACCTTTTCGCGACAAAATCGTGGCCCTAACTATTAGTTATCACGGCTCCTAAACCGATCGATCATCGCTACATTAGATGTAACATTATGATGTGGGTAATCCATACAGATTGGTTGTGGCATTTACAAACTTACTGCTTTAATTTATATAACACAAACAATATCTACTATGATTTTATTGTCAGCCAATTAAACAACAGCAGTGTAATTTTTAATAAATAAGTAAATGAATACAAACCTAGACAAACAGATACTTTGCACAGTTTATACTATGTTTAGTATAATTCTTGTGTCATGCTGTTACAAAAATTTAATTCAAGAACACTTATTTAAAGTGTTCTATGAGGTGTATCATCCCATATCTCATTGTGTGCTTCGCTGATGTAAATTTTCTTCCTGAAGTAGGGTTTCAATATTTGTAACTGTTATTTAATTTTAGGGAAGTGAGTTTACTTGTCATCGATTGGAATAATAATTTTAAGATTTATAATTGTATATTGAAGTAACGGGGAATGTTCTTTACTTCAGCGTTCATTTGTTATATCGGTGGCCGGGAGGCGCGCACCTGCCGATACCGTTAACGCCATCCTTGAAGACCCCTCACCCTGGGTTGTTAAGACAAGCTGGTGCTAACATTTGGAAACTTCGTGGTTTGTCGGAGTAAATGCTTAGCTAGGATAATGATCTGGGCGTGGCGAGTCGACATAGAGCTCGCAGCGGCTTATCGAGTGATTGTTGCTTAGACTACGTGTGGAATTATCCGTTATTCTCGACAACTTTTGTTTTAGCGGATTTATTAACATTTTTTACATGACAGGACACAGATAAAATCTTCTTCAATTTTCTAAAATACTTGCAACCTTAATGCCTTCAATATTTTGTAACGGGAAACAGCTGACGGGAGCGACTACTGGATTCCAAAAATTTAAATAAACTTAAAACTATACCGTGACACTCGGAGAGACAGCTGGGCGTGTTGTAGTCTGAGAAGACACACTGAGAGGTGGATACAAGGGGTGACATTGACCGGAGTGGAGTATCTGTGAGTGTAGAAGAGAAAAATGGACGGAAAATAGGAAAACCACGCTTCACTTTTAGTAGATTTTCTTACAAACATAGTAACTAACAGCTTTTGATACAGATACGTATTCACAAAGGATGCATCTAGGTTACTATAAGTGAATTATTTGTTTAATAGAAGGTTATTAGGAGCTATATTTAAGTTTTTCGCCGAGTTCCAAAATTTTTATATTCGTATAATTGATGTTCCAGTATCAAAACTTCGACTCTAGTAACAAATATACTTTTGCCTTTGTTTTATAGAAGTTTTATTGTCGTAGGTATACTATTCTTTGAGAAATTAGAAAAAACAAATCATCCTGAAATGCTGCTAATTGACTAACAAGGGACGCTCTATAGAGCACTCTGGGTTGCGGAGGCGACGACAGCAGCAAGAAACTGCGCGAAAGCAACTCTTCGAGTAGCAGCTGAACAGCGCGTGAGTACGACAGCTGGATAGTTGGAGAGTGTTTGGATGGTGCATTAGCATGTGGGACAGACAGGCTGGATTTGCGGGAGAAAACTGTTAGGTCCCTACTGTAATTAATGAGAACGTTCTGGTACGAGACATCAGTGAACAGCGACAGATATTGTTTACTCGTCACTTTATTCTGCACATCGCCTACTTCGCTTGCTTTTGCTGTAGATCTGCTATTGCAGAAAACGAGTCAGCAAAGAGAGTGTGTTCTTTCTTTGTGCAGTGTGAGGAATGTAAATCCGCAATATCTTACCTCTGGCATTCTTTATTAATTTGTCTTCAGTATATGAACGAAGGCAAAGGTGTCAATACTTCTCGTGTAGTACAATAGGCGTGTTATACGTTAGCTCATCACATGTCCGTAGCAAACCCAAGGTGCTGTTAGCAGATACCAAATACCCATCAGCAATACTAATATTTGTTAGAAAATTGTTTGGTAGAATCATTTATATTAACTATTTTTACAACCTGTAATCTTCCATGTTTAATGCTGTAGGGATTCCACACTTATTCGGCAATCACTAATGTTTAAATAATGTAATTAGTAAAGCTGAACCGGACTCATTTGAAGTCGTGGAAAAGAACACCGAAATCGCATTTTTGTATGTTCATTTCCGTTGCAACATTATCAAAAAAATGTGCCAGGAGACGCAGCGATTGGGGTATCTTAAACTGTACATTCCTAAGTAGTTCTGGCCACAATAGCTATTATAAACGAAACACTACCAGTCTTAAAACGCCACATATTACCAATTTCCTTTTGTCTTCAACTCAGGTTACTGTTTGCAAATATATTTCACGTACATTGCAAAGTAAAGTTTAATTACGTAAAACGAACTCACTATATTTACTTTGAATATTACAGAAGGCGAATTAATTCTGAATAATGTAATCTATAAAGTTTTATGTTCCCGCATACAATTTTTTAACATGAAACTCTATTCACATATGTCAATACATTTTTTTTACACTTCTGGTGTTGTGTGTGGTACATGAGAAATCGCCGATATTAAATTTACTGGGAACACAAACGCGGATAATTGAGCTACAGATGAAAGCCGATAACCTGGACTCAATAAAAATTATCACATGCAATTGTTTGCTAACGTTGACCGTATTAATACAATTAACCGGCCCTCAGTGGAATCTACTTATTGAACTGCGCAATACTTTCATGTAGGTTTTAGTTTGTAAGCGAATTCTGGAAATAGAGAAACAGAAGTGTTAATTCATGATGCTTAAGAAATATTTTACTTATGAATTTTAAACGATATTCATTACAATAAAGAGGGTTTTGGCGAGGTTGGCTTCATGACATTAAGTTAGAGTATATTTTTGTAACTAATACATTTTAGCCTGGATTTTACTTCTAAGTATTTTGTTTAGTTATACAATTTATCCTACTTATAGTTTTTCTTCCATAGTGATTCCCGAAAGTCAGCATTTTATGGTTAAGTTACTTATTGTAGGTTCACTAATTGCTTAAATGAGAAAATATTAAGTTTTTACAAAAATTTTTAGGAGAGTTAACTACGGTGGTAGTACATACGAAAACTTAAAGATTTCTTCAACAAATGAATTTGACTTAAATTAAATAACTTCAGCTGACGTTCAGCAAACCACAATTGAAGATTAAAAACTGTATTGAGATACCAGGTTTTATATTTTTAGTTTTTGATGATATTGACTAAGCATTCACTTTGAATGTATCAGAAAAAGTCCGGACAGAAGTAACGAAATGGTTCAGGAATGAATATATGCTAAGAACCACGGTATGTCAGTGGATCCAAGGGGTCTTGGATCGAGTTCTGAATACTTACAGGGATTCCATGCCGGTCAGCAGGGCTATTTCTGGACCTGCCCTTATGTTGACATTTGATCATCCTGATTGTGGCAAGTTTTCCGTGGTGGACTTTTCACTGACATATCCATTTGGCTTAAGTTACTGGCCACCAGACCCTGTACGTCACTATAATAACATCACTTTCTGTTCAAAACTCTGTGATAAGAACTGGTTTACAGTGCCAAAATCTCCTGGTAGCTACCAACAAAAACCAGAACCATGGACAATTTATTTTTATCAGTTTGAGATATTCGTGATGAATGGCCAAGAATATAAGGCAGTTCACAATCTAATGAAGTATTTACGTGACATACAATATTGAAAATAAATAAGCATCTATTATTTGAAGACAATATTCATGTGGGTTCAATGTAAAGAAGATCCTTGCTTTTCGAGAAAAGGACTTGGATAACTATTTATCCTCATTTTACAAAGAATATAACTGCATTTATTTGCTAGAAACACTCCATTCTTCTGGAATAAAGAATACAATTTAAAAAAACTGGAACCCAATGTGGGCCAAGAACGATAGCATATCCTGTCTCGTAATTATTTTGACACAATACAGTTTATATGAGCGTAACATTAAATATTTTGCTTGCTAAAATTGCACGAAAATAGAGAAAGTCAGTTGCATTGGAGCATTTACCATAGAGGTTTTGCTTGACACAGTTACACATATTGACGATACGGAATTGTTTTTCGAAATGCCCACAGCATAGTCTTAGAATTACAGGCCTGGACACTAGCATATCTAACGATGAGTTGACCATTAGTAATGAAATGTTGTTTTAACATTGCAATAGGGTCTTATTACCAGTACTCCTAGCAGCTCTGACACATGCTTACTCCTTGTAGATCCATTTACGCAATGTTAAAAACACAGTGGCGCCAATCAATCAGACATATTAGGCTCAGTTTTCAATTCCAAGTGTCCAGACCTGTTCCTCTATAACCATGGTCCACGGTCTGTGAAGGTAAGGCTTGACACGGAGGAATAAAATGTGACTCCTTTTTGTCGCAACGCTAGTAGTTTTTTAGTGGAAAATTTGAGTGGTTTTGTATTTGACTTAGCAAGATAGTTTTTCAGTGTAGAAAAAAATAATAATTAAATGTAGAAATTTATAATAATTTAATTTGTAGCAATAATAAGTAGTAAATGTATAATTTTATTTTCTGACGACTTATATAAACAGTTCCACGCACGTGCCAATGCATTAATGTATACGAAACACACACACATATATATAATACCAGCTTACCATATTAACGTAATTTATATAAAATAAGTGTAAAAACTGTAACACTGCCCGATGTAAACAAGACAACCCTGCCACTAAATAGGTACTAGCACTCGGCGACAAAATGGGAGTCACTTTCTCTTGCTCGAGAGTATAACGCCGTGTCAAGACCTCTTTCTCTTAAACCGTGGAAATGTCTAAGGAACATAGTATTATCGATCAACACGTTTACGAAGTAATCGAACAGATTGTCATAGGTGGCGCTGAAGAAGGTAAGAGTTCGACGGCTGTATGTAAAGAAGCAGATGACCCCACTAACAGAACATCTCGCCCGAAATGAATGTCGATAACCAGGCTCTGATGCTTATGCTACAAAGTATACGCCAGAACATAGCATCAGCGAAGGATGAAGTAACGAGAGATTTAGCGTCAGTGAAAGATTAAGTAACGAGAAATTTAGCGTCAGTGAAGGAGGAAGTAATGTGAGATTTAGCGTATGTGAAGGGCGAAGTAACGAGGGAATCAGCGTCCATGAAAGACGAAGTTGAAGCTATACAGACTTATTTACTAACCGAGATTGCACTTGTCCAAGACAATCTGCAGAGAGAAGTCACCGCGGATTCAAATAACACTGCTAAACGAGACAGTGGCCGTTCGGGAAAGCCAAAATAGTTTCCGTGACGAAATTAAGAGAACTGTACAACAGGAAATCGTCGTGGCACGGAACGAAGTTGAAACGGAAGTAGTAAAGAAAATCCGTGAAATTGGACATGAAACTAATGAGCGATTTGTGGAAACAAAGGCAAAAATCGGGGAAGTAGTCCAAGAAGTGTTCGAGCAGAGATAGATAGATAGATAGATAGAGAGAGAGAGAGAGAGAGAGGCGGTTAATGTGCTGCGAGATCGGCTATGTGTATGTCCACAGCAGTGACAGAGGTTAGAACTTTGCAGTCATCTCAACAAGAATTACTGCATGACACTTTACGTAAAGCTCAGGACACGTGGACAGCGGACATGTCCGAGTTAACTATTCGTGTAGAAAAATGCTGTCGATTAGCAAACCATGGTGGCGCGAGTGTTATGACAGACAACATGGCAGTGGTAGTAGACCGCCAGGATACCGCGCGCACGATGATAGAGGAACGAGAGTCGAAGGGGACTGACATGAGAATGGATCGCGGCCTGAGTGATGAAAACCTGTTGGAGGCAGTGAGTAGTACCGTGAACAACATGTCACAGCTGGGTATGGTGGCAGCCATGTTCCACCGTCCGATGAGACAACTTAGTCGGAACACACCACAGTTCTCGAACACAGAACAAGAGAATCCAACAGAGTTCCTGGGGAAATTCGAGCATTATGCGCGCATATTTGATCTCGACAAAAATGTAAAGCTGATGTGTTTGAGTTTTTCATTAAGAGGGACAGCAGTGTATTGGTGGGGTTTTGAAAAAGAATTAATACCAAATCCTACAAATCCTACAGTGAATTTCGGACGCAATTCATCGAGAAATTCTGGTACCCGGGAATTCAAGGACGCGGGTCCGTTCCCGACTGCATGCAGAAAGATACGATGTTCGTGGTAATGTAAGTGTAGAACAATATGTTGGGACGATGTATGAGCAAAGCCGACACCTGGTGTCCGAGATGGGCGTACAAGAGTATGTCGCCATGATAATAGCGCAGATGCCCACTAGCTACCAAATAGCCCTTATTGGTAAACACTGACTGTCATTATCAGAATTCCGAGAGCAACTAACAGAGTTGGATATGTTGGAGAAGAACAGCCGATAGTCAAACTGGAACGCGACGAATAAGCGTAATTTGACTAAAAAAGCCCGCCTCAGTCTGAAAGTTATCTTCGGGCGAATTATGACGAAAAACGGCGAAATGTCCACAACCTTATGTTGACATCTGACGAGAGCGAGAACACCAGTCGAGGGTCAGGTAATGGGTGGGGTAGTTATGGTAGATGGAAGACTAAATTTTGGCGAAACAAACTATTCTCGCATATAGATGGGTACAAGATCTACGACCACAGTAGGTCGCCGCAAAATTTTTTGCCACGTTCACGCTCGAGCAGCCACGAAGGACGAGGTAGAGAAGACGAACGGCGAAGGGAAGATAAACGGCGAAGGTAACACAAATGGCGAAAAGGCGAAAAGTGACGAAAAGTCGACGAACGGCGACGAAGAGAAGAAAGGCCACGAAGAGCTGGTCGACCACAGGAATACGATCGGCGCGAGGAGATGTCTAAGAATAATTCGCTGTCGACGAGTAATTGGGGACAATCCAGAACTACTGAAAATTAACCAAATCGAGGGTACTTTGAGAAGCATGAACCACTAAATCCTAGCGCTCCTGAGTCTGGGACTGGATATCACAGCAGAACTTACCATGATCCGGAAGGGAAGTTAAAATAGAGTCGACCGATGGTGGAGATCGACGACAGGACCGATGCAGTGGCTGTACGACCAACGAGGTGCTAAACTTAGTGAAACAAGGCTTAGTGGCACCGACTAAATGTCGTCCGAGATACGTGAATAAATCGGAAAATCAGTGGTTTTCAGTTGGGAGACAGCACAGGTATTGTGATATCGTCTCGACGTTTGAAGTCACAAACGCGTGCGCAGTGTTCCCGCCGTATCGTTTTCACTGTTGAACTTAAACGGTGACTCCAATCGTTTAATTGAACCCGTCACTGTAGCAAAGTCCAATGTTGTTGAAGACCTCAATTTCGAACGAATCCTGTACACGCATCTAGAGAAAAAAATCGTCTGACAAAAATCTATTTTTGCCAAGTTCGAGAGCTTAAAATAATGCTTCCAGTGTGGTTGGCGATTTAAAAGTAATTTTCACAAATAGTATGAAGTGCGTTGTGGACAGACGTTTACTGGTCTCTAATAAGAAAAATCTTAACTCCAAATACGCTACACGCATTTCGAGAGCCAGCCAGGTGGCCACCTTAAGGTCGCCGCCTACCCCGCGCTTCAAATGCGTCGCAGTGAGTTCGTAAACAGGTTTATTCTACGAAACCATTGCACGTGTGCCCATTGTGCCAACGTACTAAAAGAAAATACAATTCAGGCAAAGTCGGAATTTAGTTGTTAAGACACCATGCTCATTAAAACACGGTTTCGAAGCCTTCCAACATAGCCAAAAACGGCTTTTCAGAATACAGTACTTCAAAACGTTCTAACTGGATGTATGCGAAACTCAGATATAGATGTGCAGTGAACTTTACTACCTACTTACCCCCTTAAAATTGTATGGCCACCGCTTAGTGTCCCATAGTAAAAATGGTTGGGCCGGAACCTTGCACGCTAGCTCAGCGTTTGGCTCGTTGTGGCGATTTGGCATTTAATGCTCGCTCAAGGTCGCCCTTACATATACGTCGCTTTTGAACCTCTAATGCGCATGTGGGTGGCGCCCTTAAGATTCGGCATCTGTCGCTATATTGAATTATTTTATTTTTCGCTTTTACAAAATTCTGTGAAATTTGTTACTATAATATCAATTCTATTTACCTTTCGTTACAGTAATAGCGTCGCAGTTAAACTTTTAACGTATATTTAAGACGTAATTAGTCGAGTATTTTTTTAAATATTCTTAATTTGATCGACTGATTGCGGCTTAAATATACGTTGAAAGTTCAACTGCGATGCTTTTATTGTAGCGCAAGGTAAATATAATTGATATTATAGTAACAAGTTTCACATTTTTCTTCTCAGAATTTCATAAGAGTGAAAATTAAAATATTTAAATATGGCGACTGATTCCGAGCCTCAAGGGCGCCGCCTACCTGCCGGTCAGAGGCTCAGAAATGACGGAGACATGAGGGCGACCTTGAAACGCGCATCAAATGTCTCATCGCCACAACGAGCCAAACGCTGAGCTAGCGTGCAAGGTTCCCGCCTAACCGGTGTTACTATGGGACCCTAAGCGGTGGCCACATGATTTTATTGGTGGAAAGTCTGCAGCTAAGTTCAGTGCAAGGAGTATGTAAGGGTTTATAAGAGATGGCACTGCCAGGTTAACCAGCCTTCCTTATTTACAGCCCGATCTCGTTGTCGTAAACGATTGTGTATTACCAACCACGCAACAGAAAACATACATATTCTGTCGAGGGAAATTTTGTGTTAGTATCCACAGTGATGCATGGTCGTGATGAACGGTTTAAATATTTAACTAGCCTATAATGTTGTTAGATTAGTGTTTTGTAATAATGTATTTTATTTATTTATTTTTTATTTCAAGCTGGGAGGTTCTTGGTATGGTTAAATTGTGTGCACTCATAACCTGTAACTTTAAGGTTATATACGAGTAAATTTCATATTTTTATTTAAGTACTGTTCATAAATAGTACGTAATATTAGGTACATTCGAAGTCAGTTATTATTATTATTCAAACAACTGGTAGCATGTGGGACAAAACACACTATCACTCTATTAGGTTAACATCAGTCGTAAAAACATTTTAAAGCCAAACGAAACACAGGTCATGAAGCCACATATAACTGGTACAATAAAAACCTAGTCCTAGGCAAAATAAAATGCACATGGAATTTTATAACTAGAAGGTCTAACTAAAACAAACCATTTGGTACGATAAATGTTGACGAATCGCAACCACGCGGTGAGCATGCACACGAGTGATAATAGTAACGGAAAATGGCGGCGTATCCTTACACGATCCTCGGGTGTACCACTACAAAAAATTTTCAAGACTCTCAATATACATCAACATTCTTTAAACAGTTTTTACAACAAAACAAAAGATTTAATTCGTGTAGATTCCGACATTAACACTGTAATATATGGTAACTGCCTACAAATATAATTTCTGTTAATATATTACAATATCGTGCAGTGATGTTTGTAATTTTGTATATTGGTACACACGCAATCGTTTACAGAAAATACGAGCTGCGTAGGCGCTATCCTGTGTCACCCCCCTGGTTCAGTGCAGGTCGCAATCTGAGTTGCACATACATCCGCTTGGTACATTTTGAAGTACGGAAGTCTGAAAAGGCCGTTTTTAGCCATGTTGGAGGGCTTAGAAACAGTGTTTTTAATGAGCGTGGCGTCTTGACAATGAGGTTCCGACCTTGTCTGAAGTGTGTTTTCTTTTCGTACGTTGGCACAATGGACACGCTTAAAATTGTTCCGTAGAAAAACCTGTTTACGAACACACTGCAACGCAATTTAAGCGTGGGGTAGGCGGCCGCCTGAAGGGTGTTCAAGTGGGGAAATATTACAATTTTATATTTGAATGAAATATTGTTAGTTTTGTAGACTTTACTTGGGAGTATATTTTTCTTTTACGAAAAAAAAATAGCTCTGCCAGTTTTCTCATAATGGCATTTCAAAGCCAAAATTTGCATATTATTACTTCATACATAACTCGGAACCAATATTATGAAATGAAATAATTCACATAGTAACTACATGTCACGGTCTAGGCCGCAGGACTTCTCAATTAAATGTACCTTCGGGCCACTGGCTTCAATTTTATAACTATATTAAACACTCGGGGGCCAAAAGTTATATATATAAATAAAAAAAAAAATATATATATATATATATATATATATGCAGTCAATAATTATAGGCATTGTACGGAATAATTTAATTGAACTTAATGTTAGTCTAACATAAAATCATTGTCATACGCAGAGATTACATTGACGTAACTATAACTATTAATAAATAGCATTTAAATTATTATAGGCCCCTAACAAAACATTTTCGCTGATTTCTAACATTTTGTTGGTGGGCCAGTAGAAATCTCTGTGCGGGCCGCATCTGGCCCACGGGGCCTGGTCTAGGGCTTGAAGCATATAAATAACCCATTACAAAAATATTTTGTATTTTTTTTTTAATTTGCTAGTTTTTTGTTACATTTTTTTATTATTTTACTTACAAAACTGTTGTATAATGCGTTTTGAATGCTTCAAACCGTAGACCGTGGCATGTAGTTTCGATATGATTTTTTTTTTTCATTTCATTATATTTACTGGTTGTCAAGAATTGCGTAAAATAAAAAAATGCAAATTTTTTTTCTTTGGAATGCCATAATGGAAAAACTGGCTTGGCTAGTTAATTTTCTTTTCGTAAGATGAAAAAATACTCTGTAGTAATGTCTACAAAACTAACCTCATTTTATTCAAGTATAAAATTGTGCATTTTCCACATTTGAACAACTTTGAAAGGAAGTTGGTTAGGGAGAACCACATTGTTTTCCGTCCACCAGCACACACGCTCACACTCCGTTGTAATAAGCCGTTTCTTCTCCGCGCTTCTTGTCTGCGAGGGAACAGCTTAGAATCAATCGCAGTTCGCGCCGTGGTTGGAAAAGCGCCAAGGGTTCTAAGAATGAGACAGAGTTCGGTTAAAGGGGATGTCGGGAAGCTTCACAAACGCTTTGACGGAGGTCGTGATCACTTTCGTGGGGAGCTAACAGGAAGACGCTCCGTGGATAAATGGAGAAAGTGATTGCTTTCCGTTTGTTTGGCACGTGTGCGGTGGTCTGATCGTCCTGAGGTTTGTGCAGCTCGTTAAGACCGCTTGGTACATAATTCAACGGTAAAAGCATTAATCTATAACTGTAGGTTTCTTGAAGCCAATTTGCGAAAGTTAAAAGATAACAATCCTAGGCAATATTTTTATTTCCAGTGTTACGAACTTCTGAGGCACAATCTCTGACGCCAGAACCTCGTGCATTTAACTGCGGAGCAAGAGATCACGCGTAACGAATTAGTAATTTTGGATAAATATTTACTCATAAAGTTGGCAAATGCCATTATCTAGGATTGTCATTGAGTATTTTATCCATTTTGGCTTCGAAAAAAAGCGTTGAAATATTTTTTAGCGTTTATTTATCCACTATGCACTCTTAACGAAGAGTCGTTGTTTAGGCGATGCGCAGCACTCGATACATCTGACGAACGGTTGACATGATAGTTATGTCACAATATTAGCTATCATGACAGTCAAGAAATAGTCTTCGCGAGTTATGGCCTTATTGATAGAATTACATATGCGCGACAGAGTGACACGACAAAAGAGATACTACACTAATAACAACTCGTTATTGAGAACACTAGTTTGGATGCCGCGCGACAAATGCTTAAAAATATTATGTTCATAGTTCACTGCAAACTATCACACTTACCTCTATTACGACAGCAAAAGAAAGTTTACAGTATTTACAATTTTTATTTTATTTGTACATTATTTTAAATACCCACTGAAATGTGGCAATACGGCACAATTAGACGTTTTCTTAGAAAAGATTACGCCATACTTGTGATAACAAACGAATAGCTCTCTAACAAATAAACGCAATTTACTGCTTACTCACCAGCTTCGCCATCATTTGGGCGCAAAATTAAACTCCGACTCGAATAAACCTGATGTAATTTCTATTCGGAATACGCACCGCGTCCGCAATTTTTGTCTAGTTGACGTCACAGAAACCTCAGTGCTTATTGTAGCAGCGGTCGTGTCGCTTCTGTCGCACGTATGCGATTCCACTATATTACTGGGAAAATATTACCAATGTAGCTAATTACCGTTTGTTCGTAGCTACTCCCCAAGGCACAACAAATCGGCACTGACAGATTTTCATAGGACGATATGTATTTCTCAGCGGCAAATACATTGAACTGCGGGGCAACTTAGAGGACAAGACAACGTTGGACCGTTTCTCAGCCAATCAGCGCGTGCTATTAGCGGCATTGCCGCGGATAACCAGTAGTCGATCTCCCAATATACATACAGGGCTGAAGGGCACAAGAAATAGTATAAAAATACTCTTTGTCGTAAAAACTTATACATATAAAGTAATTAAAGCGATATATAATATAAGAAAGAAATGCAAATAATTTTATTAAACTTTATCTTACCCGCTTACAAATTATACTGCGCATATTTGTAGAGACTTTGATTAATTTTAAACAGTTTTGTTAATGAGATTTTTTGTTCTGTCTGTATATGTACATCCCGCTTGTAACAAATTGTTTTAATAAAACACCACATACTTAGAGACACTGGAAAATCGCGGGAATAGTTGACTACTTGCTAGGCTCCAACGTGATGTATATAACACTGAATATTTCGTATCAACATTGGCTATCATTTATTTGTAGCATTTTTTTCTCTCTACAACAGGCCCAGTTAGAACTTCACAGCTTGGACACACAGCGTGTTTGATTTGTTCCAAAACTGTTCACACGTGTCACGGTTAATACAATACAGTTTATTGGAGACTATTTTTAACATTTTCGCAATTTTACAGTGTCTCTGCTAATTAACAATTCCGAACTGAATTTTTTTAGACTATGAAATATGCTGAAGAGAAATTCAGTGAACGTTATTTGAATCGTACCAGTATGGATCTATTTGAATAATAATTTGTTCTGAAAATTGAGGAAACAAACATATAATTTATTAGAATATGTAAATTTTCGTATAATTTACTGTATTGTCGCTGTTTTGTTACAAATGTTTGTCCTTCCATCAGGCAGTCGTTCCCCAGTAACCACTTTCAACTAATATTACTCGAGTGAAGTAATTTTTCCACTTAAGTTTACGAGCAGTTTTATTGCTCTTTAAAACACTGCAAAAACACTCTTACTTGGACCAGTTAAAATTTTTTACTGGTGGTATTTCTATTTATTGTTATGAAATGGGGCGCCGTTTGCCACGCACTTCAAATGCGTTGTAATATGTGTGGAAATACTTTTTTTACGAACGTTTTCCACTTGAGCTCACTGTGGTAACAAAAAAAAAAAAAAAAAACACACTTCGAACAAGTATGGAACGTCATTAAGACACCATGTTAATTATAAATGCTGTTCCCAAACCCTCCAACGCAGCTAAAAACAACTGCCGTACTTCAAAATGTACTGATTGGAATCATACGAAGTTCAGAATCATGCGCTGAAGTAGGCTGCAGACTTTCTACTAATACCGTTATATGGTCGCCACTTAAAGTTGTATGTAAAGTGGATCGGCGGGAATATTACTTATACCGTAGTTACGTCACTTCTGAGTTTCAAACACGCAAAGCCTCTCAATACAGGCGGCGTACTTCAGAGGCACTCTTTAGCTCGGGTAAACTGCCATATAAATACAGGCCGCTTAGTGTTCTATTTCCTCAGAAATTAATCACTACGCTTGAACACAACTTTTACATCCTAGTTTGTAATTTTTAGACTTTGCAGTTACAGTACGATGAATAGCAAACAAGAACAAAGCCAAAGAAAATATACGAATTCGTATCAATTTTATTTACATTTCTTGTAGCAGAATTGCGAACATATTAAGGTTAAGTAAGCCGTCGCACGGTAAGTTCAACACTTTGTAACCGACACATTATGAAATAATAAAAGGGAAAATAGTTGTACCTTTAATATCTTGAAATTATTAAAAACTAGTATATTAAATTTTTGGTACTAATTTAATAACATATAAATAATATTGATGTAATTTCTTAAGAGCTATTTTTGCAACAGTTGCTTTTTTTTACAATATAAAATAAACAAAATAAACTTCGAAGGCATGTAGAAGAATTAAATGGATGTACATGCGTGTGAGCTTACTTGGCAGCTATTTCTAGGCAGATATCAATAATACGTTCAGAAGTTTTCAAATAAAATCTATCAGCTGAAGCTCTACACACAGCTCAGATGTCTGACCAGGCTGCCGCCTTAAGACCACGGTGTCTATTTATGCTTTTTAGACAGTTTTTTTAATCCAGAAAAATAGTAGATGTCGCAAAACCGTTACATAGGAATATCAGAAAATGTTTTGCTACGTACTGGTAACCGAATTTTTTCTAAAGATCAGTTTATTTAATTTTGGCTATCAACTTAATTAAATCTTCTTAAAGTCAACAATTAGCAAAAAAACTTTTGTTTAAAACAATTCCATAGTACAAACAGTTTCCAGCATTTCTATGTAACGGTTTTGCGATATCTGGTCCCTTTCAGGATAATATATATATATATATATATATATATATAACTTACTAAAATAGCTTTTATTCGGGCCCGTGATCTAAAGGACCGTGAGAGTTGCGCTTAGTGTGTGACCTAAGCCACGACCCCAAACCGCCTTTCGCAATAAAGGCATCTTAAGGGTGTTCAAGTGGGGAAAAAAACATAATTTTATATTTGTATGAAATAATGTTAGTTTTGTACACATTACTTGAGAGTACATATACCTCTAACGGAAAAAAAATTAGCTCATCTAGTTTTCCCGTAATGGCACTTCAAAGTCAAAATTTGCGTATTTTTACTTCATACAAAACTTGAAAACCAGTTAACATAAAGAAATAAAAAAAATCATATCAAAACTACGCGTTACTGTCTATGGCCTGTAGCATTAAAAACCCGTTACAAAAAATGTTTATGTTAAATAATAAATTTCTAAATTTAAATTTTTTTTTGGTACATTTAGAAATTTATTTTAAACACAGAAATATTTTATAATGTGTTTGTATATGCTTCAAGCCATAGACGGTGATGTGTAGTTTTGATGAGATTTTTTCCATTTCATTATATTTACTGGTTTTCAAGTTTTGTATGAAGTAAAAATATGCAAATTTTGACTTTGAAATGACATTACGGGAAAACTAGATGAGCTAATTTTTTTCCGTTAGATGTTAATGTTCTCTGAAGTAATGTCTACAAAACTAACACTATTTTATACAAATATAAAATTATGACTTTTCCCCCACTTGAACGCCCTTAAGGCGGTTATATTAAGTTACCTGCTGGGGTAACGTAGGCATGCTAAGACTCGTAACCAGATTGTTTAAAAGCCTGCAAGCAATTTCGGGTCTCCTTGCTTACCGGGCACTTGTCTACTCGAGTTCCTGTTGAACGCCTTAAGCCTACCTATGATAATCTCGTGAATTAATATAACCACATTTAGTACACGCTGCAGGCGAATCAGCTGGCCTCTCCACTGTAGGTCACCATAGGCTCCGGAAATATGACAGCTAATACGCAGAAGACAGGAGATGGTGTATTTAACAAGCCAACAGTACACAGGACAGATTATATATTTGAACGATTCTTGCAATGGGGCGAGTTACAAACTAAAGAAGTATTTTGGACATACACCATTTCAGAAAATGTTGTCTCACAGAAAACCAGAGACTACACACAAACAGAGAGGTAAAAATTATTAAAAGGACCTTGTTTGCAACTGGCAACCATAGCTAAACATATACAATTCCACAAGGAATTAGTCACTGAGTTACAAAAATTAACTAACACAAACGAGCACCCAGGCACCAAAAAGCAAACTAAAGAAAGAAAAAATAAATAACTCATTCCACAAATGGAATTCCGTCAGTAAGTCAGGACAAAACAAATAATTACAACAACAAACAAAACCAAACAAACAACACAAAAAAGCTGGATGTAGACGACATAGCAAGAACACAACCACCTTGAGAAAAGCGAACGAATACAAATAACGCAGTAACTGTGGACAGTAAAACAATGCAAAAACTACGTTATTTTATACTTTGGTTCAAGTTTTTTAAGAAAAATAAAAATTCGAATTATACTTGGTACTTTTAATTACGGTTTGCTGATTTTCACAATTTGTGAATGGCTTTTAATAGTAGGCAGTCCCGAAAAGGAATTAATTTTCTTTCGTAATATTTGTCGAGTAAATGAACAATGTTTAAGTCAGATTTCCTCAGTTTTTAATGAACAAGTGGAATTTGATTTAACTTCCGCAATTTTTTTGCACGATTCAGTAAACAAGAGCCAAGGAAATGAAGAGAACAATTGGTATACCGAAATAATTTTCCTCGGCGCTATTGGAGGGAAATTAAAACATTTTTATCAGTGTTTTTGGGAGTTAGGGACAGAACAAGTTCATTAGATTTTAGCACGTTGTCCTATTAAGTGATTGCTCCTTATTTTAGTCTGTACAAATACAGAGAAGTGGAATGGGTGCAGGTATGCAATAATTTTCGCTAACGAAAACATTTGAGTAGTAGTGACAGTATACCTGATGGCCATTCAGAGCTCAGTCATTTTTATCTAAGATAAAACTGTCTGTTAACATATGGCACAATCGTAGTGATTAATGTCTGTGCTATCGGGTACGAAATGTTAGTTATGTGTTGTCTGGGATGCAAGTAATCAGTGTATTATCTCTTATGTACAGCGTGGTTATCTCTTTATTGTATGATACCTTATCCGATATCTTTTCTAGGATGGCCTTCGGGATTTAATACCATCTGCCGCTACGCATGGAGGTAATAAAGTTCTCTGAGTGCATATTAACATTCCATTTCTCATCACAAAAATGGATTTTGCTACAAAATAAATAAAAACACTTTCGTCAAGGAAGATAGAGGTGACAACTTATATAGCTCCTCATTCATTAGTAAAATTTTAAACGTTAAGTATTAGGTTATTTACGTGTTTAATTTGTGCACGTTGGTTATAAAAAATTATAAATCACTACGTATGTTGGCGATGTGGCAGTGTGAGAGATTTGGGCTTGGAAGGTCGTGATGTGCAGAATGTCTCTATAATGGGTTTTATGACTTAGTGAGATGAGATTCAGAGTGTGTAGGACTCGTAGCTGTTTTGCGCTGGTTCTAAGGTCGAATGTTGTGCAACAACACACGCCTTCTGGTCTCTAAGCGCTTCAATCTCAACTGCCGTACAGTCTTCCCATCGGTGACATGCCTGAATATGACTCTGTACCGCCGCTGAAAATAAATCGGAAACGTACTTCGAAGATATTTTTACTTTCCACAGAGACAATTAAATGAATATGGAAAATTTAAAACCTAGTAAGGGAAAAAAAAAAAGTTTGTATACAGACACCATGTAGGCAGGTGGGGTGCGTGTTTGTATACAAAATTCGTCTTCAAAAAGCTCTTCACACTATTTGATGACCTATCCATGCAGAACGCTTGAAATAAGCCGCGTTTTTTTACTCCTGTTTCAAACAGATGCCTGTGTAGAAGCCACTGAACAAACGTCTTGGAATATATAATGTACAGATCAATATGTTAGATAGTTGTATAACATCATCTATGTGCACCACATTATCCTGTATATGAAAAAATTTACCGAACTTCATACAGGTGCAAACTAGTGTAATATATATAGTGCAAACTAGTGTAATATATATAGAGCCTATATATAGCCTATATATAGAAACCACAAAAAACAAACACTCCATGCATTTCGAGAGGATTAAAGTTCAGAGTACACGTTTCACATTAAATTATTTTATGTGCTAATTACCTTACATCTTTGTGACTTAATAATACTAACCACATTCTGAGAAACACAATTTATGAACAGTACACACTTTCAAAAGATCTGGCTTATTGTTACAGTAACATACAGACAAATAAGTGATTTCGCAAATAAATTACGTGAATAAATTTTAACAATAAAATGTTTTATCTTCTGTCCACTGTCAGATATAACATTTTTTTTTAAATTGGTATGATTTGAATTATAATGTACCTACATACATGCCAGAGCGCAAGCAACATAAGGTCGATTATTTACATGTCAGCTTGGACGTTTTAAGTTTTCGCCTTGCTCGCAAGCTTGGCCAGGTTGGTAGAGTAATTGTATAACTGTTGTTCATGTACCTTATGTCATCTTCAATCCGGGGGTACTAGCGGATAAAAGCCCTCCAGATCAGAAATCAGTACATTCTCTTGAATCAGTCGTGACGAATGTTGTCGGCACTTGTGAAATATATATCGCCTCAGACCCAACCAACACACGTCAATTGAGTTAAAAATTAGCCAGGTTCGGACGAAGATTGGTGCAGAATTGAGAAATAAAATAGAACGAAAGGAAGAGTGATTCAGATACGTATTATTTGTATCGGAGTACGCCTTCAGGTCAAAACAAACTTCACAGTACGATGGTGAGTAGAAAAATTCCTGGATACACGCAGTATACCAAACTTTGCAGAATCATATAAGCTTTCTGCTGGAACATGAATATCGAGGAAAGTACTATGCCACTTAGCATGACAGGAATGAAAGAGGCACTATACAAATGCCGCATCGCCGCTATAGTACAAAACTAGGGTGCAATATTTCCGTAGAAGAGTTTATATTATGGGACTTAAGTGAAGATTATTGTTACGGAAATGCTTTCCGGAAACTGAGTTTATGAAAATCCCTACCTTTAAATAATTTTACGGACAATCCACAGCTCGTATAAATACCCTCTGGTCATTATTTTTTTTTTTGTGAACACGTGAATTGAAATAAGTTTGTAACGTGTAATTTTTTGCTTATCCAGCCTGTTTCGAACTTAATTTGCAAAATAGGTTTTGTTTTGCATCGTGCTGAATGTGATTATTCTAGGAACGCACAAATGTTCGAGAAGTTCTTAAATAAGAAAACGGAATGTCAATAATGTTGGGAAAATTATTGGATTTCTTTTCTAATTCGAAATTTTAGGGAAATCTTCTGCATTGTGATATATTGACTGAAAGTATTCTGAAAGTAACGTCGTGGTAAGTAAGAAAAAGTAAAATGGGGGAGAGGGAAGCAACTTTATTCTACGCCTTCGGACGGATGTGCCCCTGAGGCTAAGACGAGAACGGAAATAGCTTCTAAGTTTATTCAGAAAAAATTAGGATACGTCCTTCATGCCGTTAACAAGATGAGTCCGCGATATGATCTCGTACTGCAAAGAGACGTTGAGCGCTTTCTTCAGTACCCGGAGTGTGGTATTCCTGGAGAGATCTTGGGACATGATCTGCTGTTGACAGTGCAGTGAAAGGTCTGACCCGGACACAAAAGAAGAACAGGAGAGCCCGAGTAGAGAACCAATATTCCTGGAAAAACTCTGTGTGTGTGAATATATAAGAGTTCTACTGGAACACTGCACTTTAACTTCGAAGGCAACCCTTCCTCTTTCCTTCGTCACTCTTTACCTCATGGCGTCTTCGAAAGAAGTTTATTCTTACATGGTCCCATGCTGAAAAAAAAAAAAACAGAGGCTTAATAAGGTGATTGGTGCATTTTCTGTATTTTCTTTTCAGAATTATAATGCAGTACACATTTAATACACCAATACATTTAAAATTCATATTGTGTATTAGAAAATATTTCAAATAATTTTATAACTTTTCTTTAATTAGACTCAGTCATTTTTTGGATACTACTAAAAATAACGTACTGAAATTTGTGTTTTTTATGGTAATTAAAGAGGTAAACACTAGTAATCGCCTGAAATATATAGAACCAAATTTTAAATTATTTTCTTGTGGAAATTTTTTAATAAGTATAAAATAATTTAGTCATAAAAATTAATAGGTTCCTTAAAGAAAATTGTTTCGCTCTAAGCAACTACTGATAGGTTGTATCAATTTACTAAGTAATTCTCTCCCTCGTTGATTATATGACATTAAACACGTGTTCTACAGCGGGTGTTCTGAAAGTAGAGCCTACGTGAACTTCTAACCCTCATAAATACCTCATGAACGCAGTCGCTGCTACCAGTTTTGTTCACAAGACACGTAACTTCAAACAGGCAGCCGAAGTAGCCACTCTACCAGGCAACGTGTGCAGTTAACAATTTTTCTGTTTCATTTTTTGCAACAATGCCTTTAAGAGGGTGTAGCGCTTCTCATGGAAAATTGTCATTTCTGTATTAAAATTGAATAATCGTATAAGCTATTAAATTGTGCTTTAAGCAGCATTACAGTATACGATTATGTTTTTGTTTTTATACATAATTGTTCTTTAAAATGTAAGATATAATTGTTGTCCTAAATATATCTCAAAAAAGTATAGTAATAAACGTGTTTAGAAAGAATTTGAGTATATGCTCTTTAGTTTCTACTTTTTTCGATAATTATTATTTTTTAAAAATTTAATCGAGATCAGATATAAAAAAATCTGTGGCAGTTTTGTTTAAAATTGTTTTTGCCGTGATAGCTATTTTTTTCAAAGCAACAAATCATACGGTTTCGACTAAAAATTAAACTAACCATAATTTAGTTAGTTGCATAATTTGCCAAAACCATAGTATTTAACGACTTGATAAAATCAACCAGCATGGAGAAGACGTTTGCTTAGGCATAAATATAACGTTAAGAAAGTAGAAGCTAGAGAACATGGCCTTAAGGTACGTAACTAAGCCTCTATTTTTGTATTTTCAGATAAATCTTAGAAAAATATTTTATCAGAAAAAATGAAGAAACATTCAGCGTGATGAGTGATAGGAGTGATAGGATCGTGTTTATCCGCCGCCTGACTGTTTATATAGTTAATGATAAATATTTGGCATTTAATCGCCGTGAAACATTTTTTAGTTTCATCTGCGTACGAATGCTTGTGTGTCCAACTGTTTGTTTTCTCAATCTAAACAATTTTTAATATTACATTTGTGAAGGTTAAAAAAAGAAAGCGGGGATATTCCGTTTAAGTATATGTAATGTACCAGGCAGACTCGCAGCATTTTTTTTATCTTAATATTTACGTCATAAAATTACAGTGTTGTCACTGAAAGTCGCAGGAAGCAAGCCGACAAGTCAGTTTAGTTCTTTGAGCGCAACTACGATGATATTTCCGATTCCGGGTCTCGGTAGCCCTTACCGTTCAGGAGCTTCGTGGCATTAGTAGTCATCACAATATTCCGTAGCCAAATGGTTAGAGACACTGGTAATTCGCGAGACAATTTGATTGTTTGCTAGACTCCAACATGCTATGTACAACATTTAAGGTTATGCACCTATATTGGCTATCGTTTATATGAAGCACTGTGCCACTCTTCAACAGACCCAATTATAACTGTACAGTTTTAACACAGAACGTGTGTGATTTGCCAGAAAACTGTTCACACGTGTCACGGTTGAGATACTACAGTTTACTGGAGACTATGCTAAATATTTTCGTGATTTTCCAGTGTCTCTACAGATGGTGATTTATTGCATAACTCTTTTTTTTAACGAGAAAAACTGTTGTCTGGAAATCAAATGTGTCAGAACATAGTAAAATGATTTTCATTAAGTGATAACTAGGGCTAGGAATATTTCGCGAGTTCAACGACTAACATGCTAGAATCCATTATCCTGTGTATACCAAAGCCCTTCCCATCGGTACATTACCTGCTACTCATTCAGACAGCAGACAACGAACGAATAAACGAGGCTTACGTATGCATAGCACGTTGGATTCTAGCATGCAGGTCATTGAACTCGCGAATTTCTCCTAGCCCTAGCGATAACCCAAATTTCTACTACACTCGTATCAATGAGGTCTTAACAACAGCAAGATCATTATAGCAGGACCGACAAGAAATGGGGATGTAAGTTAGTTGACCATGTGCTGGAAAGTCATGAAAAACCTTAATCTGGGAGGTCATTGTTTTACCATTAAACTGCCTCACTTAGTGTAAGTAAGATGTTAAGTTCTTTATGTGGTGAAAACGTAAGAAAATAGTTAAATGGGCGTAAAAATGCCATTACGACTTGCTTGCACGTCAGCACAATGATGCATAGAAAGAAACACGCGTTGGGAACAGTAAAACGGTCATCTGAAGAGGGGAAGGAAAATTTCATAGAAAGTCTGTAGCGCTTCATTGGATATTCACTTTAGTTAACAATTATCAGCAGCCAACCATGGACAATCTTGGCACTTCTTCTTGGAGTTACAAGTAGATTTTTCTTAAAATCGCTGTTGTTTAACGAAAAAAGAGTATCCTCTATATTAGTAATCAATCAGTACAAATACCCATTAGTTGAAAAAGTAAAAAAATGTTTTGTATATTAAGTGTATATATATATGTCTGTGTGTAACATTATTTTTAAATTCACGTAATATTTTTATTTTATCATTTATGAACATATTCCTGGCTCGTGTATCCAGATAAGATTCACGTTCGAAAGAATCAGCTAATGACAGAAAGAAAAATATTTAAATCTGATCACTTTATGCTGGACTCTATTCGTGCATTAAAAACTTTTTTGGTTGCATTCTCTTGGCAATGCTGAATTTGCTGATTTGATGGTAGTAATAATTTGATGAGTGGGCGTGGAATGTTCCTTACTGATGCGGAAATTAGGTTTGAAAACAGTAATGAAGCCCAAAAAACGTAATTACACGAAATTTATTTTATCTCCAATTTTAAAATGTTGAAAAATTAATCAACTGCTGTTTATTCAAAGTTCTTGCACCATCGTAAGTAATATTATAGATCATATTTTCGTAAGAAATGCACGCAATTCTTCCAATTTCAACTATATAGGCTTACTTTTCATCAATACAAGTAAAATTGCTGCGATGGTAACGTTATCTTTCATATAACAAGCACGATCACAGTTTGAGAGAAAAATTACTATTTACAGGATCATGTATATTTATAACATAGCACATTCTAAGAGGCTCTTACTCCTTGGAAATCGTTAGTTCAAGAGTATGAAGTAAACGGAATACATATGTATAAGTGTTGTGAATACGAAGTCAGTGAACTTTAAATTAATTACACAATGAAAGAAATCTTAGTCGAGGTAATGGGTATGTGTAAATATTAACACAGTTTGGAGGTGAAGACTGGTTTAATAACTGATATGATAAAGTATATATTGCTCGAACTGGTAAATCTGTATAAAAGTTGAAACAGTAAAAAAATCTGTCACAACACGGTTTGCTTACCCACCTCAAAAGTTTTGTTTTAAGGTCGGCATTAGAACGAAAAACTTCATCGTACAAATTTCCCATTCCTATGTTCAGGTTTTTAGAGAGATGTGAAAGTTTTAACTGTTGTAAATTAACTGTCAGTTTCAACCATCTTGAAAGAAAAGAGATAAGTGGAAAGTGAGCGTAAATATGCTTCTTCTGTCTTTTAGCGTCCTCGTCTAATTTAGATGGTAAGGAAAGAGACCGAAATTCACTTTACAGCGCTATAGATAAATTTCATTTGCTGCAATTCTTTAATGTCCTAACATAAAAAAATAGATAAATGGCGAGTGTGGAAAGTTTTAATATTTTGAATGCTGGTAGTTACCCCTCATTTTTCGCAAATCCAGCCAGTATTTTCTAGCCTTTTAAAAATATACTTTCTGTGTCCCTCTCTTTTTTTAGTCGTAATGTACATGGAAATACGGCAGAGAAAAATCTGTGAATTTGATACGTTTGTATTAACACATAAAGTTGAAACCTATATTTGGAAACAAATCCACATTTGCTGCCAAAACACTTTAGCCGGTTTTTTTTATTGAGACTAGAGTATAGTTTACATTTGCTCAAGCGGGAAGTATTTGCTATGTACAATAATTCAGATACCATAAACTAAGGTTAACTTGAACCTGCGAGATAAATTTTCTTCACTCAGTATAGTTTTTGGGTTATTCGATGAATAAACAGATACCTTGGTCTTATGACACCATGGATTTATTAACGTAGGTCGAGGAAACTAAAGTGTTAAAATTAACACTTGACTCATCCAGTTTCAGTTTTACTTTTTTTATTTAACGACATGAAAACCAACTTTTCGAGTGGAAAATGTTACCCAGCAGTGTCGAAATAACCCCGGTTCACAGTACACTGTGATATTCCTGCAGTCGAAATACTTGCGAGCATATATTAAGGCGTTATGGAGCAAGCGAACAAGTTCTCTATACAAGTTTGAAATACAAAGAAAGACTTAGAATTATCGGTTTAGAAATTGCTGATTTAATTATTATTAATTATTTAAGAATAATGCGAAGTTTTTACCTAATACGATTATAGGGACTATTATGTACTTTTAATTTTTAAACTCTAGGGCATTAGAATATTTGAATTGACCTTACAATAAAACATTCGTAAATTTTATGCCTGGTATAGAACCCAAGTAAGGCAATCAAGAAAAGCTTGCCCAACATTTTTGAAAGTATCTGAAATTAAATTAATTGAGCTGGCAAGTTCTGACATGGGTGCAGCTGTAACACACGATCATATTCCAGTTAACCGCAGCACAACTTATAGATAGTTCGCTGAGTTGCAGAAAGTCATCAGTGCACATTAGTGGGCACAGCTTGTGTTCCTTCTATGCTATCAGTAGTGCAGATAACTAATAATAAAATAGTGAGCTTTACATCTCGTAAACACAGAGGTGACGGTTATTCACAGCTTGACACGATAGCAGGAACTGGGAGACAAATCGGCCATGGCCTTTGTTATGGAAAATCCCACGGTTGACCTTGGAGCGATTTGAGGAAACAAGAGAAAACAGAAATCCGGACAGCGGGAGACCAGGAATCGAACTCAGATCCTCTCGTAAGGCGAGTACAAAACATCTTCTTGAGGTTGTGCTACTTCCAGTTCCAGGCAATGATTTAACTTCATTTATTCCCTTTCTGTTGGTTTTAAGCTGTACGTAAATGAACTGTGTACTCAGAATCAACGCTGCCAGGGGCGGATCCAGAATGGTATTGTGGGAAGGGGGGGGGGGGGAATAAATTTTTGCTAGCACCGGCTGGCCGATTTACAGCGGGGGTCCGGGGTCCTCCCCCGGAAATATTTCGATTTTAAGATGCAAAATGGTGAACTTTGAGAAGATTTTGAACGTTAATGTTTTAACACACAACAGACAAAAATTGGAACATTTTTGAAGAGTCTACAGTCAGTTTCTTAGACTATATTGCAAAGTTCATAACACCTACTACATTTTCAGTAGTTTGAATAAAAAGTATAACATTTCTAAAACAAGGTTGGGCTCTGAGGGGGAGGGGATTTCCCCGATTTCCCCCCAGCACTCCTTTGTATCCGCCTCTGCGCTCAACTAGCGTGCAATTTTCTCGTCGTCGATTCACATTAATGTGACTATTAAGGGTGCTCTTCACTTAAGAATTCGTGTTTTTTCAATTGTACAAACCACTGACCAACTATTCTTACATATTATATTAATATCAATTTCCTACAAATAAAATATTTTTCGGTTACGTAGTTTTCGTACAAGCGCACTTCATGGTAACTGCGGTCTCCCAAGCTTTTCTTAAAATAATGTAGAATGTACCTAAATATTTGCATATCGTTAAATATATGAATCGTTTAAAATTAATTTTTACGTGAAATAACAAAGGCGGCGTTCAGTAACTTTATACATTCATTTCACGTTTACTCTAAATTAATTAATTTGTATGACTTGAATTGTTTTTACTCTAGATAGGGCCTAAGTAGCGACACACTTACTTGGAGTGTACAAGTTGAAGAAACCAATTTTACATATAGCTAGGGCCCGGTAGTTTTCGCGAAAGGATTTTTGCCCCACTTTTTTTCAGTGCCTTGTGTGCACACCTGCAGCTCAACTTCATAATTATTGGCAGAGTGTTTTTGTGCAGAGTTATTATTCATTAGACTGTGCCAATCAGTACACGGATAATTGCGACACAACACGTCTGTGATTTGCGGGTTTAACCTCCAGACGCTGGGTGTTACGGCATCCAATCACTGACCACAAAGCAGAGATGCAGGTGCGCACGTAAGGCACTGAAACAAAGTGCTGCAAAAATCTTTCCGCGAAAATTACTGGGCTCTACATATAGGACGGACACGCACAAGGACATTTGGAGACATCGCAGCATGGAGTTGCAAACGATCGGTTTATTAACGTAGGTCGAGGAAGTTTCATCCTGCAATTTTAAAATTACTGGAATATAATTTAAATATAATACTCCTCCGGTAACATTAATAATAACGATTGTGCACCGTGCTACACTTTTCTACCCGAGTCTTCTTCTCTGTTCCACAACAACGCTTCAAACCGTAACCTATATTTAGAGAAGATGATTTATCGCAGGAAAACTTGATTGTTTGCTAGTTTTCAACTTACTTTCAGCATATCAAAAGATTTCTGGCTTTCGCTTGTACGTGGAGCTGTTACGTTATTTCACCGAGCCAATAAGAATACCACTGTTGTAATATTTGATGTCTGTTATTGTCCTGCAGACAGCTACGTCGTGCCAGGTGTATATCACCCAGTTCTACATGTTGCAAGAAACTACAGGTTTTCAAGAGTATGCTGGCATGAAAAATGTTCGCGATATATCATTCTCTCTACCGGTATTAATTTATAACTTTTCTTGTAGGCAACTCAGAGCAGGAAATAGCATACAACCGTGAATAATCGAATTCCTACTTGCTCTGCCCACTTAGGTGGAAGTAGGAAACGCTTGCTTTTATGTTGGTTTCTGGCATTTACAGGGAACACGCTCCAAAAACCGCTTCGATACAAAGTCATAGAATCCAGCGAATGTACGCTTGGTGATGTTTTAATTTAGCATGGAAATACAAGAACATGTTTTAATCGAATAGACCTTCTTTTCAAAACCGTTGATTTATAGTTACCTAGTTAGAAAGGTAAGTCCTGGAAAAGAATGTTGTAGAAGTTACATGATGTGATGAATATCATGTTTGTTGTGTGTTTGCGAAATTGGGGGTTTATTGAAATGAAAATAGAACAGTTGAATATAAAATTCGATGCTGTAGGCCCCTACGTAATATATTATGTTTCATTGCCTAAAGTAAGAAATTTCATTATAATAGTTACATAAAGAGGAAGTTGTTACAGCACAACTCAGTGTCATGTAAAACTGGATGTAACATATTATAGGTAGAGACACTGGAAAATCGCGAAAATGTTTAAAATAGTCTCCAATAATAAACTGTATTATATTAACAGTGACACGTGTGAACAGTTTTGGGACAAATCACACACGCTGTGTGTCCAAGCTGTACAGTTCTAACTGGGCCGTTTGTAGAGAGACAAAATGCTACAAATAAACCATAGCCAATGTTGATACGAAACATTCAGTGTTATATACATCACGTTGGAGCCTAGCAAACAGTCAACTATTCCCGCGATTTACCAGTGTCTCTAATTATAGGCCTACTGCAGGCTCAAGAATAGAAAAAAAAATTACACAAAACAATGAAATCAAACAGTTCGTCGTGTGTAGGGACTGGAAAATTTCGCGAATTCAATAACCTGTAGGCTAGAATCCATTGTACTATGCATACTAAAGCCCGAACTATTCGTTCATTGTCTGTTGTTCCACTGTCGCAGCTAATGGACGAATAGTCGGGGCCACGGCCGTAGAAGAACAGGTCTGGACACTCGCCTGGATATTTGACCCCTTGTTGTTTGGCTGTAGTTCACCAAGTTACCGAGAATATTGTGTTTGATTGGCGCTGATGTTACGGCGGTCGGACTAAACTCCGCCCACTTCCTTTCCGCTAAGATAAACAATTTATCAAAACGTATTTTTTATCAATTTATGAAATACTTTCTTCGCTCACAAATTTAAGAAATGGCTCCAGCAATCTTAATTTACTTTATAAATTTAACAATGGGAAAAAGTGGACGGAGTTTGAGTCCGACCGCCCGGAAAACAGCGCCAAAAAGTACGACATTCTCGGTAACTTGACGAACTACAGCCAAACAACAAGGGGGTCAAGCAAAATACATTGTTAGATAGGTGAGTGTCCAGACCTGTTCTTCTACGACCATGGTCGGGGCATAGTACAATGGATTCTAGCCTACAGGTCATTGAATTCGCTAAATTTTCCAGTCCCTAGTCATGTGAAGTAGCTACGTATTTTGAATTCGATGAGTTTCGGAATGCTTGGTTGGGTCGATAAAATCTGGGGTTTGTGGCCTCGGAGAGGAATAC
This sequence comes from Medauroidea extradentata, assembly GCA_003012365.1. Taxonomy (NCBI): domain Eukaryota; kingdom Metazoa; phylum Arthropoda; class Insecta; order Phasmatodea; family Phasmatidae; genus Medauroidea; species Medauroidea extradentata. Next base: position 739 of record PNEQ01134550.1, on the reverse strand, counting down.
CAGCGACGCCAGTGGCTGGTAGGGTGAGCTTCGATCGATGATTCCAACTGACAAGTGTTGGAGCAGAGAATTGTGCCTCTAAGCGTCTTTCGGGCTTCAGAAAGAGAGAGGGAGGCTAGAGAGAGAGTCAGAGACAGAGACAGAGGATTGTATGCTGGAGTTAGGTGATCATGTGAGGTCTGTGTGGACTGGTAGAAATATAGATACCCATAGCTATCCCAGTTGTCGTGAGTGTTGTTCAATTGTTTTGACAGTTGAGTTGAAACATTTTCAGTGAAATGTGGTACATGTCAAGGTAAGGAATTCTCATAAAAATATCATCGCGAGTTTACCAATTCATTACTGATAGAGATGATGGTTAGAGTGAGTGAGAGATTTGGTCAGCGCTTAAGGGCGTTCAAGTGGGGAAAAATTCATAATTTTATATTTGTATAAAATAGTGTTAGTTTTGTAGACATTACTTAAGAGTACATTAACATCAAACGGAAAAAAAATAGCTCATCTAGTTTTCCCGTAATGTCACTTCAAAGTCAAAATTTACATATTTTTACTTCATACAAAACTTGAAAACCAGTAAATATAATGAAATGGAAAAAATCTCATCAAAACTACACGTCACCGTCTACGGCTTGAAGCATGTACAAACACATTATAAAATATTTCTGTGTTTAAAATAAATTTCTAAAAGTACCAAAAAAAAATTTAAATTTTGAAATTTTTTATTTAACATAAACATTTT
>PNEQ01134542.1:5546-30128 GCA_003012365.1 Medauroidea extradentata | reverse complement strand
TCCGGGTTCGAATCCCGGCGAGGTAGATGTAGCTCAGCGTATTTTTAAATCTTTTTTTCATGATGGTATTTACTTGCGTAATACAGTAATTATTGCAGTTACCTCACCCTCGACGCGTTTGAAAAGTTAAAACAAATATATTATTTGCTCATATTCTGTTTTACCGGCGGATTCTTTAATCATACAAAAACGTCATAACTATAATGTTACTTACAGCCGGTTCATAATATTATATTCTCGTAATAATGATATTTTATGTTTTCAGTAAAATATCGTGCCGCTGCTAGGAAGTAAGACTAAAGTGCCTGTGTTGTTATTCGTAGGTTAGTCGTTCTACCATTTTACATTTGTTACATGTAGTTCAGAAACGTTTATTTTATAGAAATATTTCGTAAAAGTGATTAACAGAAGCGTAAAATAACAAGATCTGAAGCAGAAATCGTTGAAACATATTCCAAAGTCCGTGTAAATATATGTTGAAAGAGTTAAACCGTTTAGAATGCTGGGTAAGAAGGCGGCAACCAGTGAAATCGAACGTAGCTCCGTCGCTAGCGCGCCGCGAGCAGAATTCAAGCCAGTTGCGGGTGGGTAGGCAGCCCACTTGCCAGTTCTGTGTTGAATCGAAACACACTGTACTGCTGTAATGATGCCCCACGCGATAACCATACGTCATGTATGCCAACTGTAGCGCCGAAACGGTGCGTTTTTGGACCCGTGTTCATATAACACTATTTGTTCCTCTACACGTGAGGATTGTTTCCCTAGAATACTGACATGCAATTTTGCAGCATCCTGTATATACACACCCGAACACAAACTGTGACGTTATTGGTCCCAGGCCTTGGTGGCTTGTGTGACCACTTCGTATGTCAGTGGGCATTTTACAGTTGGCCTGATGTCATTGGTTGAAAAGTCCTTGAAGCGTGTCACACAAACTGTCACCCAACAACAACAACAACAACAGTCAGATGACCACACAGTAACTTGACAGTCCAGAATGCTGTCAGATAACGCGACATTTGAAAGTCTCTAGCCATCCGGCATCGACTAGCTGTAAAACCGCACGACGTCAAGCCTGCAGTCTTTGCTCACAGCGGTGATTAGGAACTTGACTACCGCGCCGGTGTTGCTGTTACTTCTCCCATATAGCTCGTCCTCAGGAGAAATATCCACCTATTGGTTCAGCGACCAACTTATGGTGTCCAAGTTGGGGAAAATAGTAATTTTATATTTTCATGGAATAGTGTTAGTTTTGTAGACGTCACTTGACAGTACATTTTCCTCTTACAAAAAAAAAATTAGCTCAACCAGTTTTCCCAAAATAGCTTTTGAAAATGAAAATTTACACGTTTTTAGTTTTTACAGGCCACAGAAACCAAATAACATAAATCAATTAAAAAATTCTCACAGTAACTACATATCAAAGACTATTGCTTGACATGTTTTAAATTCCACAACATAGTGTTTTTTTTTCTGAGGTTTTGAATTTTTTCCCCTATTTATTCGATATTTTAAATACATAAATATTTTGCAATGGATTATAAATCAAGTCAAGCAGTAGCTTGCGACATGTAGTTTCAGTGTGCATGCTTTAATTTATTTATGTCCGTTGGTTTCTGCGGCCTATTAGAACTAAAGACATGTAAGTTTTGCCTTTGAAGTGCCATTGTGGGAAAATGGCTGAACATACTTATTTTCGTAAGAGGGAAATGTATTCCCCAATAAAGTCTGCAAAACTAATACTATTTCATACAAATTAAGGGTTGCTTTGGATAAGGGCTCTTGTCAATTTTTTTACAATTTTACAGAAAAAGGTTTTTCGATAACAATTATACTGGTGTTTATATTGAAAATATTGGTTTATGTCCATTTGGATTTGGGTTTTATCGTAAGAATGATACACGCCATCATAACGACACATGGACCTTTATCCTCTAACCTTAAAACAGCAAACGTCTTTTCGCAAAAAAAAAAAAAAAGTGCACGTGATTCCTTATCCAAAGCAGCCCTTAAAATATAAAATTACGATTTTCCCCCACTTGAACAACCTTAAGGTGTCTGTCTGCCGAGACCGCCGAGCAGTGTGCTGAGTTTCGGCCGTTACAAAATTATTCGAAAACGGCTCAACGTGATTTAGTAATGTCTGCGTAGAAACAGCGTTCAAAGTCCGTTACACGTGCTTATACTAATTCAAGATTCACAATTACTCATTAAAGCAGATGTTCTAACGGCCGAAATTGGCAGAAGTGCCTCAAAGTCAGGAGAGGAGGTGGTCTGCCATCACAAAAAGTCTGGGCCGGCAGGCAGCCCCCTCCCCTATCTTTTCATCCCCCCCCCCTTCTGTCTCAGCACCACTGTAACAACCTGGTAATGGGGATTACTTTATTTATTTGAAGAATTATTGGTGTCAGTATAGTTATAGCTAATCAATAAAAATAATATTTTGTAATCAAGGGTGTGTCAACAGATGTGAAATAATTAAGCTTTGACAAACAAATAAATAACGGTCAAGGGTAACGCGACGCTTTGCTCACGAGGGGCGGAGCTAGGTAGTCCAGGGTTTACATTGGCTGGAAGGCGTGCCCAAGGATTATTGTACACTGGGGAATTTTTCCCGCCAAAAGTTAAGATGTAAGAGTCGTCGTCGAGATTGGAGGGAGAAGTAAAGGTGAGCGCGGAAGGAGCTGTTGGCGTCCTATCCGGCCACTTCGTCGAAATATTTCAATAAAATTGCATAATTTAAATATTTTCAAGAGCAAGCGTGAGCGTCGCATATATAATATTATCAATTTCAGCAGCAGTACAGCTCTCTCCACCTCTGTGAGCGCCGTGGCGGTACGCGAGACTGATTTAACAATATTTGCCTGAGTTATTATTTCTCATTCCTCGACTCAATAGCTTGTGTTGCATTAAGGGGACCACCGCAAGTACAATTGCACCCTTAGTTACAAAGTGTTTAAATTATGCCTAGAAATGAAATATCGCGAAAATTGTTTGTGCCAACATAGCAATGAAAACACACAACGTATCTGTCTGTAGACCAATACTAGACATCAAATATTATAATAGCGGTATTCTTATTGGCTCAGTCAAATAGGGCAACAGCTCCACGTACAAGAGAAAGCCAGCAATATTCTGGTAAGCTGAACGTACGTTGAAACCCAACAAACAGTCAAGTTTTCCCGCGATAATTATGCCGTACTCAAAATTGAACCTCTGAGGCTATAATAAATAAAAGGGATTTTTTTGTTATTATTTGTACTGACTTTACCGCTAGCAAGCTACCATGGTTGTGGTACACCTGGCAACTCAGCTGCGTGGGACGTGATAGCGCCTAGACCCCAGCAGCCGACGTGAGAAAGCAGTGTTTGAGTGAGGGGGGGAGCGACAACAAAGGCGGAGAAAGTGACCTTGTCCCGATGACCCAGTTGCCTACTTCCTGCCGTCCCAGCCGATGACCCGCGGGTGGAGGGAGGGGTAGGGGGAGAAGCCACGGCACCACCCCCTCCCCTCTCTTAACAAGAGACCTACTCCCGCCGTAGAAAGTGAAAGGCCTTCCTTCGTTTTCTTCTGCGGTGCCGTCTACCGACGCGACGAGACGTTCCGTTCCCTGCCCCCTCCATTCCTTTCCCCCAGGAGGTGTGGCGCGAGGGGAAACTCCCCCCTCCCTTAGAACATTCGTCTTTATCCCCGCCCGGTCGACCTTGAAGGCTCGCAGAATAACGGCAATGAAACCTCCCCGCCGAGTTTTTCGGCCGACCAGGGTCCCTCATAAACATTTCAAGCTGATGCTCTGCTTTTGTCGGCGCGCCAGGCCAGTAGTCAGGGAGGCACTTCCCTCCCCTGCCCCCTCAACCAACAAAACAACACATTCACAAAAGAACCTTCCGCCGACAATGCAATAAACGCCCAGTGAACATAAAAACGACTCACACGCTGGGTTCTACGTCAAGGCCGCAGACGAAGAAACGGCGCGATATCCCCCTCCGACCTATCGTTGCCTTAACTGTAAAACCTCGTAACTCCATTTCGCAGCCATTCCGAAAGGAGTTGAGTAAAACTATTCAATTTCCATCACCGCACTGATAAAAAAATTCGTAATTTAGTATAAGATTATTATAAATTAAGTTTTTATATACAAACTTTTAAGAATATTTCGTGTGCAAATAACTTATTGAGATGATTTAAAATGGATCAAAATGACCAATGTTTAAAAAATGGAGTTTCGCCGTTTTACAATCAAGGTAACGGAATTTCAGCTGTTCTTGTGTGATCCCGCCCGGCGCTCGTCCATTGTTGCCACGCACACCACTGACCTACCTGAGCGGCAAAAATGATTTTGGGTAAGCCTATATCTTACGCTTACATGACGTGGTACCAATGGGAACTTGATTACAACATCAAACGACACTACAAAAATATGTTCTAGACAGAGTGTATCAGGTTGGTATTAATTTTTGTGTAGTGTGGTAGATACACACAAAAAACACTAATTGAAAGCTACACTTTTTTTTTGGAAGCCAATATGGCAAAACTACAAAACAACATCCTTAGATAACGATATTTGCCAACTTTATGAGCAAACATTTACCCAGAAAGATACATTTGTTAACCGTAACCTCCTGCGCCGCAATTAAATGTATCAAATTTCGGCGTCATATGTTGTTCTTCAGAAATACGTTAATCAAGAGAAACTTTGCTCAGAAAGTTGACAAAAACCTTTCGTCAAGGGATGAGTTTTTCTAGAAATCTACGATTTTGAACTGATGCTCGTTGCGGGGAACTATGTACGCTGTTCTTATGAGCTGACAGCGAGTTTTAATTTGTCAGTTTCATGAATATAATGGCAGTAATTCTATCTTGAAAATCAGCGTTAAATGGCAAATTCTTTAAACAAAAAGTGTTTTAAACACGTATCATTATATTATGCACAGATCGCCTCACGAATTTTCACAGTACAGTTAGTTAATATACACCCTATAACAATTTCACGAATAACGGGAATTCTAATCCCAGTTAAACCCAACGTAAAAATGTTTAGCAGCCAAGGAGGCGGGCGTCGTAAGATATCTCAAACATTCAAGACACCAGACGCCGCTCTGCGATGATGTAAGAGGGCTTTATTTATTTATTTACTTATTTTTCAAATGGCGAAGTTAAGGTATGTAGCCTTCTCTTACACTTAACCATATTTTTTACAGATGCACATAACAAAATTATACATACACAGAACTGACAAAAACTAAGAAAAAGAATTAAAAACTAATGATGACTACCATGACAATACTACAACAGACCACTTTACATATTTGTGCGAAGTAGCGAACAATAAATACTCGTACAGAGTTTACGATTTTTCGAAAATAATACCAGCACAAAGTCCTAACTCGTTATGTAGATATGCACAAAAAAATTAAAATAAAATTAATTTATTTATGTGATAAGCAATACAACATAACAATGTAGATGTTTATAAAAAATAATAACCAATAATAATTAATATTTACTTTAATAAGCTACTAATTTTAGGCAGCCCGATGTTTAAAAAAATATCAGCTAAGATCTTGCACAGAATAGTAAAAAAATTAAAAATAAACTATTATAAATATAAAGTCATAGAGGCCTGTTACACAATTTTATTGTATTTTCAGTTTTTAAGAAATAATATATATTCAAATTGTATTATCAAAATATTTTCTTCGACAAAACATAGGGTATATTCTTGGTAAACTGCTTGAGATAAATAATAATGGAATATTTCATTAATTAGTCATGCAGAATCATTGCAAGAGAATTAGAGATTAACTTTCAAGAATTATCTTGCAGTGATTCCGTATGACAAATTAATGAAAGATTCCATTAGTATTTACATCAAGCAGTTTACTAAGAAAGAGGTAGTATTTGAGCCCAGGAGCTCTCGCACCGTAGAATGGCCTTCAACCAACTTCGCCACGGAGGCCAGCGTCTCCCTTCGAGCTAGTCCTGGAGATTGTCTGCTGGACAGCACCAAGGAAAATATGCTTGATATCGGTTCGCATTCCTCCTTGGAGTAGAACTTCATGATTATCACTGATCTTCCTAAACTTACGCCTGAGTAGATTAGCAGCTAATATGAAATGTTTTTATTAAGGTCACTAATACTTATTACAAAACATAAAATAAATTGCTCACACATACATACACTATATATATATATATATATATATATATATATATATATATATATATATATATATACACACATACATACATACATACATACATACAGGCTGCGGATCGAATCGAGACTTCGAGATTTCACAGTTTTAAGTGTTGAGTGCATTTTTCATATGTAGATCTAGAGTTGTAAAAAAATTACTTTCTATGATTATAATTTCAGGAAAGAGTAGCAAATTAATAAAATCAGTGTTTCTAACAATTCCGATAGTATTTAAATAATTGTTTCAAAACATTCACAGCAATATTTCATGGCGACGTGTGTCATTTTTTTATATGTTGGTTAAGCCGGGGGGGGGGGGAGTCAGGTCCATTGTGATTCACCCCTGTAAAAAGGTGCAAAAATATTTCTTTAATTTCCAACCACTTTATTATCCCAACAATGTTTGATGAGTACCTAGAAATATATTACGTAATCATGTTTATAAAATAAAGTAAAAGTAGATTTTTTTTCGCAGCGGACTTTTTTTAGAAACGTTAATTCGACTTACTGTGATAAGCATTATTATTTACCCTCTAAAAATTTTTGCGACATTCTTCTTGTAAACTACCTGGCTTGTAAATGTTTTGGCAATTAGTAAAACCAATAAACAGCAATACCAGCATATATTTCTTGTTAACTTTGTGATCAAACATGTGGATGGTGTTATACATTTATGGTACACTCTAAATCTGAATTAGTGAATATTTACTGATTCACGCCGATGGATGGAGCAGTTTCAACAAACTGAATCAGTCAGAAACCACTGTAAAGTCAGTGACTTTTCACTGATTCCAATAAAGAGTGCCAACATTCCACAAGTTAATTAATGAATGTCCACAGATTTTCCATTAATTTTTCACTGATTCAAAATGTGGAAAAAACGTTTTTTTAAGAACAACTAGAAAAAACTGTGAATATTCACTGATTCACTTGTGAGATGTTGGCACTCTTAAAGGAAATCAGTGAATATTCACTAATTAAACAGTGACTATTTTCACTGTTTCAAATTGTCGAAACTGCTCCATCCATCAGCGTGAATCTATGAATTTTCACTAATTCAAATTTACAGTGTAAACTCTTTATAACATCGTGATTTTGTAACTTGATTCTAAAGCGGAAGAATATTACTTACTTATTTATTTCGTCTTTCAGTTAGTTGACGAAGTTCAAGCTAAGTTGCCGTTTCTTACACTTAACCAGTTACAACAATTTATCTAATGAAATTTGTCACAACATGTAGCCTTCATGCGCGGGACGCGAAAAAGGCTTGTCGGGTTTGTTTGTTGGTTTTTTCTTTGGGTCTTTAAGTTGTCACCCTGCCTATTTATTTACAGCAAGTGCGTAGTAAAGTTCAGTGCAAGCGTCTCTATTACCGTTTCACGATTCCGGTTGGTGTTTATTGTATAACAACAATCTGAACAAAGCCGTTTTTAGCCATTTTAAGTACCCCGAAACCATATGTTTCTAAGAACGATACATCTAGAAACCAATTATAGAGAACCATAGTTTGAGCGTGCTTTCTTTCTTAGATAAAGATATTCAACACATGTTTTTTAGTACTTCTAAAAAAAGTTTCTCTTAATACGCTGCAACAACGTCAAAACTGTCGTGCAAAAATTAAAAAAAAAAAAAAAAACACTTTAATAGGTTTGCTTTTGATTGGTATCTATAGATAATTTTAGATTCTTGCGAATTTCACTTAACGTTTCCAGCGATTACATATGTATGTACGTTCTAAGCACTCGCATTTCAGAGAATGTTTTTCTTTTTGATAATGTAAGCGCCTACCTGAGACACGGGAAATTATAGGGATTATTTACATGCAATGTTTTAGGATTATTCATCGGTGGTCAAACTGTTTTAATTATATACTATTCGCACAATTTAACGTCCTGATGTTTTCGAGTGTTCTTTGATACTCAAAATAAATATCTGACAATTATTTTCAGGTAATTAAAAAACCGGCTTTAAATTTCTAATTGCAATGTTCGCCTCATTGAGATGAGCAAACAAGTATATGATGGCGTATATGCAGGTTCGACAGGCACTGAGCCACTTGTGAGGTGCCATATGACCAGCTCCTTAATAAATCTAGTAATAAACATATCTTGTCATAAATTATAAAAGTCAAAATAAACCTGTCATGCGACTATTCGTTCTCCTCGGCATCATGTCGCGATGACCATGAAACGACTTTCATTAAGGCCATTATCTTTGTACGTAATTTTATGTAAGTTAAACAGAAAACATGTATATTTTGTCTCAGTGGAGATGGTAGGTGCACTCAGACCAGCATCCATGCCTTCTCGCCCACCCATCCCGCCCGCGGTCCTCTTAAACCATGGCAAAAATCTACATTTTTATATTTGTACGACGTAGTTTATAGACGTTACTTGTACCTGCATTTTCCTTTTGTGTACATTTTTTACCACTCTTTAAGTCTTCTCATAGCGGCATGTCAAAGTCCAATTTGCGCACTGTTTTGCTAATATCGTTTTATACATATTTGAAGAGAGCAGATACTCTAAAACCGTTATCTAACTGAGAAAACAAATCGTTTTTGCTATGCAGTCTAACTTGTCCAGAACAAAAAAAAAAGTTGTATAATTATGGCTTATTATTGGCTTAGTTATTACTTCTATTTAAGTCGATAGCTACATAATAGGTGATGCTATAATTTTATCTGTGAAAAGCACGGTGTGAATTTCTTTATTGTTTAAGACGTTCTCCCATTCAATTTAAAAAATATGATATAACAGGTTTTCATTGTCTCAACTTGCGTTAATCACATCATAATATGTATCTCGCATTGAAAATTGTGATAATGGCTCGCCTTTTGAACAAAGCCGAATAAATAAGTAAAAATATTTTTTTCCCATAACTACATACAGGATCGTAAGCTGTAATGCTTCCACAAAAATAATTTTCAGTTACTCCCCAACGTTTCAATTATGCTTGATCCAAACTGCTGCCATATGTATCTGTGTAACTCTGCAGATGTTTCCACTTACACTGTAAAAAAATATTTGCAAACTTCCAGACCGACATATAGAAGTGTTAAGAAAGTAGGCATGATAAATGGTTTCTCTTGCATCAGTGGTGTAGTTCCTATACAGTTTTACTCAACAGTCACACATGTATTGGTGTTGCCTGACTTGTACAATAAGAATGATTAAGGGCGTCCGAGTGGGGAAAAATCATAATTATATTTTTGTGTTCGTTACTCGACAGTACATTTCCCTCTAACGAAAAAAAATTGAGCTCAAATAGTTTTCTCATAATGGTACTTCAAAGTCAAAATTAGCACGTTTTTAGTTCTTATAAGCCGTAAAAACCAACTAACATAATGAACTTAAAAATTCACAATGAAACTACATGTCACACGTTTCAAAATCCAATACAAAATATTTTTGCAAACTAAAAATAATAAATTAAAAATTGCAAAATTTCAGAATTTTTAAAAAATACAAAATCATTTTGTAATGGATTTTAAAATATGTCAATCAGTAGCCTTTCACATGTAGGTGTAGTTACTGTGTGAAGTTTTAAATTTATTTATGTTAATCGGTTTTTGCGGCTTATAAGAACTAAAATGTGCAAATTTTGACTTTGAAGTGCCATTATGGGAAAACTGATTGTGCTATTTTTTTGTAGGAGAAATATGTAGGCCTACTCCCAAGTAACGTCTACAAAATTAACACTATTCCATGCAATTATAAAATAACGATATTTTCCCACTTGAATACCTTTAACACCTGTAAGCTGAAGCATTGGAAGTGCCATATGCTGCGTGTGGATTTATAACTTACGTTACTGTGTAGAAAGTTGTTCAAGATGGCCGCCTGTCCAGGCCCCGAGTGGTGTGTAGAGCTCCGGTTGTTACTAATAAATTCGAAAACTGCTCAACGTTCCTAAGATCTGTCTACTTAACGAATAGAACTTATAGAACATTATACGCGTGTGTGTCAGATCCTCCATGTATCTCGAAAGTTTCTTTTTACGCTGCCGAAAATAGTGGAAAGAGTTTTTACTGTGGTTCTTTTAAGGTATGAAAAATCTGGGCCCAGTATCTTTTAAAAGGCATGGTTAGAGATGACGGTTTATAGCGGGAAAACTTGATTATTTGCTGGGTTTCAACGTACGTTCAGATTAAAAATTATTACTGGTTTTCGCTTGTACGCGGAGCTGTTACCCTATTTGACTGAGCCAATAGTATCTCACTGTTGTAATATGTTATGCCTATTATTGGTCTGCAGACAGCTACGTTGCGACAGACGTGTGATACCGAATCAATAGAGACTGGTAAATCGCAGGAAAAGTTGATTGTTTGCTAGGCTCCAACATGCTATATATAACGCTGAAGGTTTTGCACCTACAGGGTGAGGATGCTAACTGTTTAAAGCTCCCCGCAGTGACACTGGGGACTCCGAGACAAGTGATTCGACATCGGACATGTAGGGTCCAAACGAACGGGAAAAAGCCGAAAATTCGCCTTCAAGTTTCCATGACGTCACATCCGATGTGTCCGCATCAGGCGCGTACGAACGAGTATTCAAAGGAGTTCCTTCGATCCAACCTGTCTCTGTGGCCCAGTGTCTGCGTCAGAACCTTGTAAACTTGTGGTCCGAAGTTCGTGTCCCAGTGTCGACAATTTTTTGTCAACGTTACTTTTTGCAATTGTAACTTACTTCAACTGTTATTTCTTTGTAACCCTTTGCTGCATAATTTATTTTATTTTGTTTTAGCCGTGTTCTACATTTTTTGTTTACAGCCCCATTAGTTTGTATTTGTTTTATGCATGTTCGATAAAGTTGTTAGCAAAGACGAGCTGTTGGCTCGGTGTGCACTTTTGCGGACAAGTTTGTATCAATTGTTCTCTATCATGAAGCTTACGGGGACATTGTTATGATATTTTAAACAAGGAATCACCGAACCGGTACAAAGTACGTCTTTTTAATTAATCAGTCCTAATAATCTACATAATGGGCGCAAAAACTCATTAGACAACAGTCACATTCCTAACAAGGAAATGCTTGTAAGTTAACGTGTCAAATGACGAAGAATTACGACAAACACTTCATTGTTTACAATAACAACAAAATAAAGACAACTTTCGCCGCGCTATCACAATGTCCCCGTAAGCTTCATGTATATTGGCTATCGTTTATATGACGCGCTGTGTCCCTCTTCAACAGACCCAATTACAACAATACAGTTTTAACATAGAATGTGTGTATTTACCAAAAAACTGTTCACACGTGTCGCGATTGAGATACTACAGTTTATTGGAGACTATGTTTAATATTTTCGCGATTTTCCAGTGTCTCTACGAATCATACATTTCGCAAGAAACCACGGTGTTTACAAGGGTATGTTGACACAAAAAATGTTTGCGATATACCATCATTTCTAGACATGGTTGTTTAAAATACAATTGTATCTTTAATATTACGGCATAAAATGATAGGGTGACCACTGTGTCATAGAGGAGAGAAGAGCAGACTACTTCAGTGACTGGCACCTAAAGGCTAGGGTGAAGCGTGAAGTATGTGCTGTGTCGTCCTTATCGCTTCCGCTCTTTTAGGCCTGGAACGCGCTAAGATACGTTCACCAAGGCAGGGCTGGAGGGCAAGTTGCGGGAGCATGTGTACCGCTAGCCCATGGTATTACAGTACGTGCTGACGAGCAGTGAGAGGAGAGCGTGGTCGCCGCTCTTCCAGTCGTAGACCTTGAGGACCAAGGGCAGTGCTTACAAGGACAGCAAGCACTGCTTTCTTCTCGCGACCTCGCCGGGGGTCGCACCCTGTACACCCGGATGTGCGGCCCGTCAAGGGCGCATGACGCGAGGTCGCCCTTCGCCGACGACGCCTCTCTGTGTACGGAAGAGAAGCGTGGCGCCGACCTCCCGACTTTCAAGTACCGACCTCTGCCTTGTGCTTATTGTACGTTATTACACTGTAATAATTATTTGTAATCTAGCTGCCTTGGCATATGTTGCAATTTACATTAGATTTTTTGGGTGCCCCGTTCGTCACTAATGCGCAGACTCCGTAGTACGGTCGGTAGCATCCCGGCCTACGGTGCGAGAGGTCCTGGGTTCGAATCCCTTCACGGGCATGAATTTTTGTTTCGTTCTTCGGTTACGATAATCTGTAAACTGCACCATAAACCTAACGGCATGCAAACCGTGGAACGTTAATAAACATACTAAAATAAATAAATCGCCCCTTCCCCTTTCCAAAAAAAAATATTTTTTTATCATAAATATTTGCGGGCGCACACACAACAAATCACCAAATTTTTTATCAGATATATTAAATATTCCCAAGTTCTCCCCTCCAAATTTTAGAATTTTTTTTTACAAAAACCTATCTGGCCGCACGCACCACTCACTGAAGTTTCATTGTAATCATATGAATGGTATAGGAGTGCATACGGGACCCACAAACATTCATCTTATATATGTAGGTTAAGCGTACATATGTCAAGGAGTGTTAAGTAAATTGGTAAGGAAAAACAGCTTTTCGTACATCGATGGAGCCGTTGCTATATGTATTTTTAGGAAATAATAAAACGTGTACTGACGTTACCAAGCTTCTGTATTAACAAAAGTGAAGCATTGTAAGTGACCAGAGATGATGAATCATGAACATTTCGCGAAAATAATTTTGCCCCAGTTTATTTCAGTGCCTTACGTGCACATATGCAGCTCCGCTTAGCAGTTATTGGCAGTGTGTCTGTGTGAAGTGACGTATCTCATTTGACTATGCCAATCACAGCAAGGTTAGCGCGACACTACATGTATGTTATCTGCAGGTAGAACCCAAACACACGTGAGAGTTAAAACATCCAATCACTGACTATGAACCAGAGCTGTAGACATGCACATAAGGCACGGAAACAAACTGAGGCAAAATTATTCTCGCGAAAAGTTCATGGCCCTAATGATGATTTACCGCGGGAAAACTTGACTGTTCGCTGAATTTCAACACACGTTCAATTTACCAGAAGATTACTGGCTTTTGCTTGTACTTGGAACTGTTGCCCTATTTGACCAAGCCAATAAGAATCACCCTGTTGTAATATTTCATGCCTGTTATTGGTCTGCAAGCAGCTACGTTGCATCAGACGCACGACATCCAATCGTATGTATTGCAATTTACTACAGTACAGCGTTTCCAAAGGTATGTTGGCACAAAACATTTTCGCGTATACTATCATCTCTAGTCATACTGCATTACATGCAAATTTCACGTTCGTCAGCCTACAATTCATTGGCCTACGCTCACCCGAATATAATCCGTAACATTTTGCCCTCTGAGCTTTATCTTTACCTGCCCGCATTGCAACCCAGTTAAAACATTCGTTGCCACAACAAATTTTTGTTTAAATATGATTCTTCGCAAAGTAACTTTGCCACATTAGTATTTAGCTTGTGGTAAATAAATATTGCCTTACAGCAAAGTAAATGAGGAAAAATTATGTTCTGAGTCACATTTTGCCTTACATACTTTCTTTAAAAAAATATTAAAATTTCTTTGTAGCAAAGATAATAATTTATCCCCACGTAAAGCTTGCGTTAAAATACCACAGCTGTCGTCCCCATACATACTAAACAAACAGTTTACTATGGCAACGGAAGTGTCTTACTGTGGGGGTAATGAACACTTTACAGTTGGCCTTATATCATTGGTTGAAGAAGTCCTTCAAGAGTGTCGACCAACAGCAGAAGTCATACGAGCGTATAGTAACTTGGAGTTCAGTCTGTTGTCAGACAATAACACGAAATCCACAGGCCTCAATGCATTTCATACGCTTATTACCTACTTTTAACGGCGCGCTATTATCCAGCACAAGCAATTAAGGCCTTGTTACGGAGTTTTGCAGTGATTTCGAAAATATTTTTTTTTATTGCTTCCTAATACTCATATCAAAATTTCACTGCACAGTTTTTACACTTATATGTTATAATTTGTAGCTGAATTTTTTGTAGAATTATACTGAACGGTTTTTTGGATTTAATTACCCAAAGTACCACGTTTTTCGTCGTGAAAATAAGCAAAAATGAAGGAAATTATTATTTTTTCTGGCGAATGGTACATTATTTAAAAAAAAAACGCGTCCACATTATTGTAAATCGTGTGATTGCACATTGACTCAAATTTTTTTCAAAACTTTTGGTTAAAAAATATTTGAGTTATTGGCACCAGTCTGAAAAAAAAAAAACTCGGGAACAAGCCCTTAAGCTTCGTTATGCGTGGGCCAGTATTTTGTTCCTATAAATGAGAGCAATGAGTGTCGCCCTTAGATAAGGGTGGATTTTTGTAGTATGCATTACAAGATGTGTTCGATAGAACTGCTGGCCGTTGGGACATGGGGCCTCGGTTTTATTCCCGTCCAGGGAGGAGCAAATTTGACGCAACTTCCCAGGTCCATGACTGGGTGTTGTGTTTGTCCCTATCCCCCCCCAACCCTACGGATATCAATTATGAACCACCGAAGGCTCACCCTCGCATGATACACCCTGGTGTACCTCTGGAATCCGTCATCCGCCTAATATAAATGATGTGTTAATCAGTGGCGGCTCGTGGGTTGTTGCCAGGTAGGGCTGCAGTTGTCTAGAGCTGTACAGGGTTGTGCGCTGGTTGACTCTACAAGCCACTGACACGCTGATGTACAGGTGCCCCTTACTACTGAGTGGTCACAACACATCTAGTAGCCGGCAAGTATTTCATGGTCTCTGGTCTACGGTGCGTTCATCAAGAGTATACAGTTCCGACTATCTGCAGCCCCACCTGGCAAGCCATGTGCCGCCACTAGTGTGAATGTAACTCACTAGTATGAAACATATGAACATAATTTTAGGGTGTCAAATTTAATGAATACGCAAAACATCGCAATCTTCCATCCATACTATAGTCACAGAATGTTTAGGAATACAGAAATGAAATAGGCCCTAGTCGGTAGGACGGCAATGGCTTCGCTGGCCAGCAACATGGCGGAAACACCTATCGCCAATTCAGCGTAAGGGGGTTCCCTACCTGCACTTGGAATGCGTTGCAGCAAGTTGCGAGTATTCATTTTCGACGGAACTACTCAACGCGCTTCAAAATGGTTTGTTTACGAAAAGAACACACACGTCAGCGTATGACGCCGTAAGCTCAGAGATTAGGTACGCGCGTTTTAAGGCAGCCACCTACCCCTCACCTTCAAATGCGTTGCAGCGTGTTCGTAAACAGGATTTTTCTACGAAAATATTCCACGTGCGCCCATTGTGCCAACGTACGAAAAGAAAAGAAACTTCAGACAAGGTCGGAACCTCATTGTTAAAACACCACGCTCATTAAAAATACTGTTTCTTAACCCTCCAACATGGCTAAAAACAGCCTTTTTAGACTTCCGTAGTTCAAAATGTACTAACCGGACGTATGTGAAACTCAGATTGGGACCTGCACTGAACTTAGCTGAAGACTTTCCACCAATAAAGTTATATGGTCACTGCTTAATGTCCCATAGTAAAAACCGTTCGGCGCTTGGCTCGTTGAGGCGGCACGGCATTTGATGCGCGCTCCAAGGTTGACCTTACTGCTCTGTCTCTTTCGAGACTCTCACGCGCGGGTAGACGGCGCCCTTAAATAAGATTTTAGGGCCCCCCAAAATGGCTAAAAACGGCTTTTTCAGACAGTCGTATCTGGGATTATAGAAATCAGAATCTAAAAACGCACAAATAGAAGCACGCGTTGGACTTTAAACTATTCTTCTCACAAATAAAATTATATGGTCACCGGTTAAAGTCGCATAGGAAAATGAATACTAGTACAGATCTACGCGCCAGTTGTGTGGCTTGCACGTAGAGGTCAAACTACGTTACATACGTCGGCCGGCGGCGACCTTGCGTTTTATCGATGTTCTGCCTCACACACACAAACGCAGTCTATACAGGGAACCGCCGCCGTAATGTGATTGCCTTGCTAGCCGGCAGCCAGACCAATAGGAAATCTGCCGTAACATGCAGGAGTCAAACATACACGGGGCTGGTACAACATTCTCGGGCAGCCAATAAGCGGCCAAGTTCGCCCGTATCAAATAAGCCGCCTCGTCATTTCACGTCTGTATTACTCAGGGGCGTCATAAACGGGGGGGGGGGATACGTGCCCCTAAAAAAATTTCGTACTTTTTAAGATTTTTTAAGATTAAGATTTCCTTTAGTTGTATATTAAATATTTTGACGCAGAAACTCTTTAAATAGCAGCATTTTGCACATTAAAATATAAAATTTCCCGGTGGAGGACTCCTACACACCCTTTTACTACGTAGGTTATATGTACACTTTCTCTACCCGTGACGTCATCCCGTCCCCCCCCCCCCAAAAAAAAATCAAATGCTTACGACGCCGATGGTAGGCTACTACTATTTAGTCTGTGCCGCTGTGAAATCAACGGTTCTCGCCTTCCAGCGGTAGCCCTGCCTATGACAATGTATGGGAGTTAAGTGAAGCTGCCGTTTCGGGTGTCCCATTATGGCAACCGCCTGTCTAAGGGACAATTATGAACCAATCACGATACAAAAATGTTCGTAATGATGCCCCCCGGTCCAAGCAACTTTATAGCTAATTAATTATGTTCCTTACATGGCTAATTTGCACTACTCTGAGATGTTTTTTAATGTAGAGGCGCATCAACAGCAGTGTCCATCACCTCAGAGCGCCTCAGCGTCATGATGGGACGCCCAAAAAGTCGGCTTCAACTATGTCTCAACAGACCGTCGTCTTCTCACCGAGGTGAGAGGTTAGTTCAGTGGTCATTTGAGACAATAACATTTCACGGGTTCACTGACCTGTAGACCAGCATCCAAGTATATGTGTTCTCAAGAAGACATCAGCTGCTCATTGAATGCAGTGATACTGCATGGTTAACCCTACATTTTGTAACTTCGTTATGGTTGTCTCAACGCCCTCCAGGTGTCAGATAGGCAAGGACCCGTTACGAAAATTACACAAACTTACAGTTGTTTGAACCCAGCTTTTGCTTTTCAAAAAAAAAAAAAAAAAACACCAATTATTCAGGTCCGCAATGAAAAATGACCCCTCGAAAGTACCGAAAACCGTCAGTATTTTTTCGTACCCAAATCAGTGCGTGTCTTTTTTTTATTAGTCTTATACTCCCTACCCCCTCCCCTTCCGAAGTATATAAATAACATTATCATGAATCATTTGATAATTTGTATTACATTTTACAAAAACTTGTAACAGACGTTGTTCAAAATTGTTTCTATTGAAATTGTGTTTTTCTCGCGCACATTCATTTTGAACAATTTCTTCTTCTACACGTCAACCTATAACACCTCGAGACTAGGACAGTTTATCGCTCGTTACAGAACCATACCAGTAACTAAGTTTATTTTAATAAAAAATTGCGGACTCGCTGGAGGTTGGATGATACAAGCCCGCACGTCGGGAACATCATCACTAGAGACATGGGAAATTCGCGTTATCGTTTGGTAGCAGACTAAACTTCACTTTCCTATAGGCTACATAACAGAGCATAATCTTCGAATCAATTGGCCACGAACTTTTATGTGTTGTCATTTACGTGTGTTAACATCTTTACAGAGATCGGCCTCTCTACCGTGTAAGCATTCTCCGCGGCGAGTCACGACAATATCGGCCAGCGGGAGACGTCTAACGAGCCTGTAGTCACTTGGAGTCTGGTCAGCTGTCAGAAAATAACGCGAATTTTGCATGTCTCTAATCAACACCTATACGCTCAAGACACTGGCGTTCAGTTTTGCCTTTGTAACCTTTCATACAACTGTCGAAACTCACGTGACATATGGTATACGGTAATTTAAAATTAACACATTTCATCAACGTCTGTCTAATATGGCGGTTAATTAAAAATAATAAAACGCAATGACACCAGTCCAACGAACAAGTGATGTTGCACAGAAATAAAATCAATTACCTGTCGTCACGGATGGAGTGAAGTCCGTGTAAATTGGAGGCAAATCCACAATGTTTGCGTAGAACAGAATGTCCTTACCAAATTAAATGAATTCTATAGGAATTTAATTATGATAGTGCTGGCTATGTACAGTAACTATCAAACGAATTGTTACTCTCACAGTTTAAATTAAACAGAACATCATTAAAAATAACTAATTTAAACTCGTAAGTTTAAAAAAAAAAAAAATTGGTGCCAATTTTTGGGAATACACAGACAAATGTTTGAAACACTAAATTACAACCACAGGCAGAATTTCCTTCTTAAATAAAATTATATTAAATACGTTAAAACAGCAAACGATATTGTAAAATATTTGCATGATCAAAAGTTTTCGCAAAAGCGGATAAAAATGAATTAACTCCTGAACAATAGAGAATGTTAAAGTTATTAAAAATAAGTAATGTTTTAATTAATTGGTGCTCTATCATAATGTTAGAGTATTTGACAATATTCACGTCATACGACTTGAATTTCTAATATTCCGGGGACAAACGTCTGGAAATGTGAGTATCCGGTATAGTGATGTGCTGGAACAGGCACTGTGTCTAACTGGCTAAGTCTTAAAGAAATTATTTTAGTGACCTTGAAGAGTATTATTATAAATTGCTTCTTTATACGAAATCTAGTAAGGAAAATTGCTGATACGTAAATAAGTCCCTTAATAAAAAAATTAAAACAAAACTACGTAATGTCAAGCAGTCATTCAATCAACGGCTCTTCGTTTTAGTACTAAACTAAATAATTTTTACATTATCACTCAAAAAGTTCATATCTTGAGACCAGTGCAGCTTACAGACGACTGAGTACGTTTTCGTTAAAGCCATCTTCTCGCTATTTCACTTCTGTATATCTGACTTTTCTGTGAACAAGAACTCAGGGCTAAGCTATAGGAATTCAGTACTGACCTAGGATTCATGGCTAAACCACAAGGGGTTCAACATTGGCCTAGAATCCAAGGCTAAATCACCAGGACCCAGTACTGACCTAAGATTCACGGCCAAAACTACGGTGTCCAACACTGACCTAGGATTCATGGCTAAGTTACAGGAACCCAGTACTGATCTAAGTTTCACGGCCTAAGGTTAACAACATTTACCTAGAATTCAGGGCTAAATCACATAAACCCAGTACTGACCTAATATTCACGGCTTCACCTAACGTGTCCAACACTGACTTAGTATTCACTGTTCAGTCACATGGATTATGTATTGGCTCAGAATTCAAGCTAAATCAGAAGGTTACATCACTGACCTTGGATTCTCTCCTGTAACACAGGGGTTATGAAATGGCCTAGAATTCACAGCTAAATCATGGGGTTGCTACACTAGGATTCACGGCAAAGTCACATATTGTGTCCTGAGATTTCGATGACAAGATTTTTTGTAAATAACTTTCTTCAATACCATACGTGCAAATCTGGCAGCGTATATTTGTGCCGAGATGCCTCTCATCTGCGTGTACCAATCAGAGTAAGGTAACTGCAGCCGACACCACACGCCTGTGATGTACATATAGAGCCCTAAGACGCGCGAGAGTTCAAAACATCCAATCAATGGCTGACCATGAAGCAGAGATGCATATGTACACAAATATGGAACAGAAACAAGTAAGTGTAAGAAACATTGGACCAAAATGTTAGAGTCCCTGGTCACATGGAACTGACCTATAATTTACAGACGAGTCCCATGGGTCCAGAACTGACTTAGAATTCAAAGCTGAGCCACAATGTTTATAAACTGATGTATTTCCTTGGATATAATATGTAGAGATGCGGATTTACACAATTTATTTGAGAATACGTTAGATTTCAAACTCCTGTATAAATCAATGACTTTCATGATTGGAGCTCTGTTGATGAAAATCATCATTGAAGACTGCGAACCAATAGCAAACAATGTAGGTTTACTTCTCAACAATTTCGTATGACGTATCACTACAAGTATTTTTTGTTAATGTAGCGTCTTATGCGTTATCGTAATCTGCCATTTTATACACACTGTTATTACTATTTGTATAGTTTTTCATATTTGTAAGATATTGTGTACTGTATTTGTATGACAATGGTTAAGTGTAAGAGAAGGCTAAATGCCTTAGCTTCGCCATTTTAAATAAAGGAATTAAATAATACACTCACTTAGTCCCTCGCTACCTTGTCACACGTACAACTGGCCACTCACTGGAACAGCAGACAATATGTAAGTAGCTGAGGACAGAGTGTATACAGGAGTTTGGAGTCCAGCCGGCTGGTCGATCAACCCGGGACATGTCCGGGTCTCTTGCTAGCGAATGTGCTAAGTCGCAGGAAATCACATAGGTCCAACTCTGACCCAGGAGTTCATTGTTACACCTAGGTTTCATGTTCACGCGCTGCCTGAGGCACGCCGATGTGCTGTGTTGCCATGATGGGACGAAATGAAGGGGTTCCACACGCGAGACAAACACACAGACTAAATTACTGATACGTTCGAACTTCGTCGATTATTGACACAGCCTGGATATGTTGATACCAGCCCAGTTCCTGCATGTTACGACAGGTTTCCTATTGGCCTGGCAGCTGGATATCAGGACAGCCGCCTTACGCTGATTAGTAGAGCCCACGATTTTTGGTGTAAAGAATTCTGCAACAATTTGTTTCAATGCTTTATGTGCACATCTGCAGCTCTACTTCATGATCAGTGATTGGCTGTTTTTAATTCTCAGCGTCTAGGGTTCTACCCGCGAATCACAGACGTGTGGTGTCGCAGTAACCTTGTTCCTGTTGGTACAGTCAAATGAGCCACGTCTGTGCAATAATACATTCTGCCAATAACCATGAAGCAAAGCTTCATATGTGCACATAAGGCATTGAAACAAACTGTTGCAGAATTCTTTTCCCCAAAAATTATGGGCTCTACTGATTAGCCATTGGCGTTTCTCCATTTGGCTGGCCAGTGAAGCCATTTTGCTGGCGTGTGCGGCGGAGTTTGCCGACCTACCCACTGTTACCTTTCTGTACCTATTAAAGATGTCGTGGAAGCTGGGTCAGGAAAAAAAGTAGAGGTCGGTGCATTGCCACGTGCCCAGTTTTCACCCGCCACTGCTCGTTTCACTTTCCCCGAGACCTCGCCCCACGCCCACGCCGACCGTCATGCTCTTGACACCTGCCTCCCACCTAGGTGACTTTCTAACCGGCCATTGCCGCTCGCTCGACCCGTAGACACCTGGTAAATTCGCGTTTTCATTTGGTTGTTTTCTTGTGCCCAGCAAGGTATAATTCAAACATCTCTGTTCCGTAAAAAAAATAGTTGCATACTTACCATTACAGTCAGTGATTTATAGGTAGAGGTACGTAAATTTCGCAGATTCATTCCAGAACAGGTTGAACGCCAATTATGTATACTTCATTGTCATGTCTGTGACTTGCTGGCGGCTGTTACGAAACGCGTTTGACTACTGCCAGCCAGTAGTAAATACGGAAATAATGCGAAGTGCTATCGCTTGCTACCTGCTTGTACGGTTATAAGTCAATAGATAATCGATTGTGGCCAGTGGGTGTATAAGACTGACAAGTCTAGGCTGCTGCCAGATGAATCCGCGAAATTGATGTACCTCTATTTATAGTGAAAATAAGTTTACAACTATTTTTTTCATTGCCTTGCATGCTCATATGCAGTTACGCTTCATGTTTATTGGCAGCACGCCTTTGGTAAAGTAACGTCTCTCACTAAAATGCTCCAATCAGAATAAGGTGACTGCGACACATGTATGTGATTTGCGGATAGACCTCAAGATACGTGAGAGTTAAGACAGCCAATCCCTGAATATGAAGCAGAACTGCAGATGTGTACGTAAGACACTGAAGCCAAGTACGGCAAAATTATTTTCGCGGAAAGTTCATGGCCTTATCGTAAGGCATTGAAACAAATCGCTGCAAAAGTTATTTCACCAAAATAACTGGCTCTGATTACAATAAAAATGTATAGAAGCGTTAAGATAGTTGGTATGATACAATTATTTCCATTACATCTGTGGCAGCGTTCCCATTCATTTTTAAGGAGACAGTCAAATGACTACTGATACGAGATTTGTATAGTGACAATGCTCAACATGTAGTCACTTAACAAGATAAAGTATTGTAAGTGTCCCATACTTTGTATGTATTAAAAACTTCCACATATATTTAGGGTGTTTTATTACAATGTAAATTTGCCTAACTTGCCATAGACTTATATGACACATCCTGGAGTGCGCTAAGCCTATAATAAAGAAGCAATAAAAAGCATATCCACACTGTAAAAAACTTTCTAAAATGTTTAGGAAGTAATTAAGCTAAACGCAGCATAGGACAGACAGTTACCACACTTCCGCCTTGTAAATATGCAAACTTTTACACTTATTGCAATACAAGTTTAGGAGTGCTACCATGGATGTCTGGGAAACAATTATACCATACCTACTTTCTTATCACTTCTATACGCACATGTGGCAAATTTACAAACTATTTTTTAGAGTGCAATTATGAGGTATCAGTGAAACAGCTAGCAGCCAGTGAGCATATGTTGTCTACTTGGGTGCAAAGATATTATTGGAAGCTAGCATACAGGTTAGTGAACACGCGTGTTTTATCTCTCTACTCATCCAGCAACGTTAGGAACACGACATTTTCACGACAATATTTTTGCCCCAGTTTGTTTCAGTGCCTTGCGAACACATCTTCAGTTCTACTACATAGTCAGAGATTGTACGTTTTAACTCTCTTGTGGTTCTATGCGAAAATCACAGACGTGTGGTGTTGTATAGGAACCTTATTTATTAACGTCTTTTACTTTGGCAAATTTACGGCGACGAGCATTTTCTTACACTTAACGAATTAGATAATGCTTATGAATGCTAAATAACACAATTCACTAAATTTATGTCTTAAATCGAAAGTATTGGGAAATTATTACTTTTAACTAAACGAGATAAGCAAGGACAAGTAGTTAACGAAGAAACAGTGAAATGATTAATTCATCAAAGAATAAATATTAATCTTATTATACGAAGAAATGAAATACAGTAATTGTATTTTCATTGTGCTTGGCACAGTCAAGTAAGCGACGCCACTTCAGATAGATACGCTGCCAATAACGTCTATCTTCTTCTATAACTGAGGTGCGGACAACTGGAACCGAGACAGGCAAAACACGCATTGTTTTTGTGACTGTTCACTGTAAGATGGATACATTTGAAGACCATTATCAGAAAATCTGAATCAAGTATTTATTTCATTACAGTTTTGGTCTCTATTTGTGCTGTTTTTGTTAATGTTATTTTTTTAAGGAGAATAAATAGATGCGTTGAAAATTGTTTTAACTATTTAGCACAGTTCTCTTAAACAAAAAAATATATATAATCTTGGGTAATTATTTACAGAATGAAGTGTTCCTTACATCGATATCTAGTCAAAACTATGTAATTTTTTTATTTAAAAATGATGCTACTTTCTATAAACAATTTTCAGCGTATCTATATGACGGCTTTACGATATCTACTTCATTTTAAGTTTGTCAGATAATAACATTCGCAAAAACATCATAAATACAAACACATGGCCTTCACTTTAGCGTATAGTAAATCCAATAGGCCTACACCGTATACCATTATTGGTTGGTGACAATAGTTTGAACACTTTTTAAAGCTATTTTAATAAGTTTTAGGTTCATTTCGTCTTTCTGGATATATCGACTAATGTATATTTATTTTCGGAATTGTATG
The DNA here is from genome assembly GCA_003012365.1 of Medauroidea extradentata. Classification (NCBI taxonomy): domain Eukaryota; kingdom Metazoa; phylum Arthropoda; class Insecta; order Phasmatodea; family Phasmatidae; genus Medauroidea; species Medauroidea extradentata. Next base: position 6,188 of record PNEQ01134542.1, on the reverse strand, counting down.
TGTTTTACATGTGCTTTTTAACAATTAGTAAACTGACCTTTTTTGCATCATAATTTTTCTAGTTTAGCTGAGATTCATTGACATTCACTTTCAAGGACGTATATGGTAATCTTCACGTTTGTATTCTATTTGTAGCGAAACGCGCGAAAATATTTTATAAATTATTCAAATCGTGTTTAAATAAATAATTACATGGCTTTCACAATCTAATTCTTCTAAAAGTTACTATCACATACATGACCTTGTAAATACTGCCTTCAATAATTATAATTTTCTTTTAAAGTGATACAACTGTTATTAAATTTTAACGAGAACATTTTGAAGGTAAAAGAGAAGTTTTAAAAGTAATTATTTTCAACTATGGCATGTTTTAAAATTTATACCTCAATTTAAAACTTACTTCGTCTTCATTTTAGTACATTCAAATTAGTCTCTGACTTTCTAACATATTGTTGCGTGCCATGTTCCTGGAGGCCAGTGGTCGGCGGCTGTTTCGTAACACCTTGAGGGCTGGCCGATGATTCAAAGCCCGGGTGGCTCATAGTGGGAATCCCGCCTAACCTACGTCATAGATACCTGTCCCAACTGCGTCTTAACCCTTCGAGGGCGGCGGACGTGACTACTAGCACATCCGAAACATGA